>PVJC01010455.1:8714-43773 GCA_004026665.1 Murina feae
TATATATATATATAAAAGCCTAAGCAACTGTTACGACTGGATGACCAGCTGGTAGCTATGACGTGCACTGACCACCAGGGGGCAGGTGCTCAATGCAGGAGCTGTCCCCTGGTTGGTCAGTGCACTCCCACAGCCAACCTCCTGCAGCTGGCCAACCTCCCACGGTCCCTTCCCTGGCTGGCCTGCCCTGGCTGGCCACAATAGGCCCTGATCAATAGCCAGGCCGAGGGACTCTATCTGTACATGAATTCCTGCATCAGGTCTCTAGTTAGTCAAAAGCATAATTAGCAAGTCAAGGTGCGGATTCAATCCCCCATCGGGGCACATTTAAGAGTCAACCATTGAATGAATAAATAAGTAGAACAAATCGATGTATGTTTCTCTTTCTCTCTCTCTCTCTTCCCTCCTCCTGCTGTCTTTTTAAAAAATCAATATAGATTTGTGGACCTGATAATGTGGAGTAAATATATTGGGAATATAAATGAAAGCCTTGTATAGTTACTATTCTGAAAAATTATTTCCAAAGTTCATTGTGACCATAGGATATAAGCTCCTATTCCTTTTTTAAAAGAAAATACTTCAAAATTTAAAGATTTATTTTTTATTTTTCTAAGTTTCTAAAAACTTATTTTTGTAGTTATATAAAAGTAGTAACATTTGGAGAACAAAAATAAGATAAAAATTATTATATGGGACCATATGATATATTAAAGCAATCCGGGAAGATCTTGGTTCTGGTTCTGGCACTAACGTGCCACACAACCTGAAGTAAATGCTTTACATCTGTATACCACAGCTGCCTCATCTATCAAATAGAGTGTTCAGATATTTTTATAACTGCCTGCCTTAAGGACCAGGGTAGCTCAAGGGCTTCTAAAGAGGAAGAAATTAGTAGGATACTGGTCCTTCAGCCAGAGCACTTCAAGTTTTTATCTGTTTTTCAGAAAAACTGTTATCTTTGGGGGGCTGTGGGAGAGTGGTCTGAATTCTTTAGGAATTTTCATGATTAAAATGAGCACAGTTAATTTTTTTGCATCTGCCTAATTATTATCTCCTTAATTTGGGGGGTGTAGGTTTGGAGAAAATTGAAGTTTTACAGCAACATGAAAATGAAGACATATATAAATTAGCATTTGAAATCATAGATCAGTATTTCTCTGGCGATGATGTAAGTATATATTAAAGTATGGTGTGTCTGCATGCACATTAAAACCTATCTATGTATATAAAAGGCTAAATGACCGACTGTATGTCCATCTGACCAACCAGTACATATGACCACGCTGGCAATTTAAAAATAAACGTTGACTCACACATTCACGATACATATACTAATAAAGCTCTCACTGGTGCCAATCTATACAGAGTAGGATTTTTCCTACCTGAACCTATTTTCAGACATGGTCAGTTATATGTTGCTTTCTCTCGAGTTCAAAAAGTGTGTGACAAAGTTAAAGTTATAAATACTTCATCGCAAGGGAAATTAGTCAAGCACTCTGAAAGTGTTTTTACTCTTAATGTGGTATACAGGGAGATAGTAGAAGAAGTTTAATCAATTTATCAGTCATTGTTGTTATATCATGTCTTTGTTGTTATATCATATCTTTGTTGTTATATCATGTTATTGTTTATTAATGTATATATTACTTTCATATACATTTTACTAATTTTCTTTCATCTCTGACACTTCTATTATAGAGAAAGGGCGAATAGCAATAATAAAATATTTCTTTAATAATTTCTTTTCAGTGTGTATGAATCTGTGCACTGGGCCTCTAATACATATATAAATTTACTAAGAATTTTTCTTTTATTATTATGAATTAAGTTATACTATATTTCTATCAGATACTCTTGAGGTTGTATTTTTCCATTTATTTATAAAACTCTAAATTAAAAAAATTAATGATTTTTACCAATAAATAATCTGTTTTCTTAAATACTATATTTACTATAAATGAAACTTCATTTATAGTAAAATTATAAAAACAGTTCTTGTTGCATTTGTAATCTGTTAAATGGGAAGAGATAGTAATTATAGAAATTAGGCATGTTTAGATAGGTACAATAAATCTAAAGATATGGGAACTTAAGAGCAAGGCAATTTTTAAGTATGTGTTCAATTTTATATTGTTAAAGTTCTTAATAATATTATTGATAAATATTTTTAGGTGGTTAAAACATCTGTACAGAATTTTCTCTTAAGAAGTAAATCAGTTCTGCTTATACCGTAATGTATAGTATCTTAATATAATCAGGATTTTTTTTTCTTGCTTTTTATAGATTGATGAAGATCCTAGCCTCATTCCTGAAGCAACACAAGGAGGTACTTACAATTTTGACCCGACAGCCAACCTTCAAACAAAAGAATTTAATTTTTGAGTTCAATTGAGTGCAGCATCTTTCCCACATTCAGTATGAAGCACCACCGGATGGCTACCAAATGAGAAGAACAACAAAAGGCTCCAAAACACAAATGCCTCTTCGTTTTGACGCTTCTAAAGCAAGCCATGTCTCAGTCACTTTGCAGTTGCCAAAAGTCACTATCACATGGACTGTAAATGCATATGCATGATTTCCTAAACTGTTTTAGAATTCTCCTTAACAATTTCAACTACCCTATTATTCCCTGTTCCCTGGTGCCACACGCTGACAACTGCAATCTCCAGTTTAGAATATTCCATAGTGGTGGCACGTCAGCTGTCCACTTGATATTCCTTTGGAAAATGGTGCGCTGTGGATCAAGACACTTTGGTATGATGTATATAAACGTTGGAAGACTTTAAAGAGGTGCAGCCTGATCTGAGCCTCCATCATTGTCCTCCACAAACATATTTTCATATTCTTTATGTGGAAAAATAGATTTTAAAGTACAAGCCAAATGATTTTCATTGGTGGAACTGACACACAAAAAGTAACTTAAAAAAGAAATTATTGATTAAACAGATGAGTTTTGAAAAACTGTACTTCATCTACCAGTAATTGATGTATTTGTTATCTGCCTCAGAAGCCAGGGTTGGAGGAAGAACTTTAGCTATGGATGGCTTTCGCCATTATACCTAATTTTTGAGAACAGCAAGCCCTATTTGACCACTCACTTCAGCCTGTGTGTTCCTGCTGTTTTGAAGTAATCAAATGCTGTGCATGGTATTTTACCTGAGCTGCAACCTGTTATGGACTTGAACTTCTGTTTAAGTTGAAAGCAAGAGTCCTTGACTATATAAAAAACAAAACAAAAAAAAACAAAAACAAAAAACCACAAAGGTCTAAAGTACACATTGGTGATATTAAAAAAGAAAATCTTGCTTTTAGCTTTCAGGAGTTAATATTTTCATTTTCAATTGATAATTGGATATGGTTGATTTGTATTGGGTTTAAACTGTGGAGCTTTCATGTTTACTGTAATTTAGTCTTAAAATATTTTTTACTTAATAACCAGTGCTTTTGATAATGTGGTTGGCAACAGACCAGCAACTATTAAGGAGTATCATCAAATTTCATTCTTTGAGTATTGGGAAAGTTAATTCAGATCTTACTCTAAACATATTCACATATTAAAAGATTCAGACCCGATCCGTGTAGAGGAATAATCTGCAGTTATTTAACATAAACCTGATTTGCAGTGATCTTTAAGTACTTATGGAAAATATGATATTACTATACCAGTCACTGCTTTTGGTAAATTGTTTGACCCCGTTATTAATGAAAAAATATAAATTTGAAATTTTTAAAACCGAATAATTTATGCTATCACCTAAATGGTTTTATTGCTATTGTTTATTGGGTATTGATTTTCAATGCATTGATGTGAAGAGATAGAAAACCTGAACTAATTTAGTTATCCATTGGGGGGGTGTGTATTTACTGTGATGAAGATGAATAGATGCCATCAGAACTTTGTGAATCAGCTGGGGTGTTTTCACTGGTAAGCAACACGTAGCAGGCGTGCATTCATTACAAATATATGTATCTGCCAAGGTGGAGCCACTTTAAAGAGTGAATTTTGTCTTGTATCTAAAGTGGATACAAGCGTATGTTTAAACTGCAAGATTTTTACTTGCTAGAGAATCTGTTTTAATATAGTGGTTTCGCCTCTGATTATTTATAGGTTTTATAAATTTTAAAATCAATTTCTCTTTAAGGTGGCTCAGACTTTTCAACTCTTGTGCACATAAAATTGAGTTGAAGTTCATTGTGCCTTTTTTCTTTATCCAAATTTTGAGTTAAAGCTTCATATGGTAACTGCATCCTGTTCAGACACTGTAGTCTAAATTTTTGAAACTGTGTGGTGTTCCCTACAAGTAGGAAATAACAGAGTCAAAGCTAATTAAGGTCACAAATTTCGGTGAAACCCTTAAAGTCCAAATCTTCTTGATATTGTGAATTGTACCCCTTCCAGTTTAGTTTCTCCTGGACTTTCCATACTTACTGACAGTTACCTTTTAAATTTTGCACACATTGAAATTAAATCGGGCCTCCATTGTGCCGATTTCTGTTTCCTCTTGTGTTTTAAGTACAAACTAACATAAGTGAACATTAGCATCAAGTAGTGCAACGTATGTATGCATTTGCTTGATTCCATTTGTTGTGACCTTATCAGTTTTGAATTGGAATTGCGCCATTTCGTTGATAAAGAAAACTAAGTATACTGTTGCACTTTTAAGTTTTCAAAACAGTGTTGAAAAATTGCATTGTTTTTATTTTTTTTAAACTCAGTTAAAAGACTAAACTGTTCTTTCAAAAGAGGCATCTAAATGTGTTCCTAATTTTGTATATGGGCTTAGGTTTTGTAACCAATAAAAAAAAGCTGCTATCAAATACGATAAGACATTGAAGAACTTATTCTAAAAGTATCTTCATTTTCTAGTTTTGTTTCCTGCATGGTTAAATTAAATTTGAAACTATTTTTTAAGCATCAACCATAGTGGAGGTGAATTATGACTTACTCTTTCATTGTATTTTAATATCTCCTTTCAACTGTGATAAACATGACCAGTAACAATCCTAGATTTAAGAGTATTTTGTGACAAGTACCAAAATCTTTATTAATTTTCTAAGGTGCCATAACAAAGTAGCACAAACAAGGTGGCTTCAAACAATAGAAACTTATGTTTGGCCATGGCTGTTTTGGCTCAGTGGATAGAGCATTGGCCTATGGATTGAAGGGTCCTGGGATCGATTCCAGTCAAGGGCACATGCCGGGGTTGCAACTTGATCCCCAGTAGGGGGCGTGCAGGAGGCAGCCAATCAATGATTCTCTCTCATTGATGTTCCTCTCTCTTCCTTTCCCTTCCTCTCTGAAATCAATAAAAATAAATTTAAAAAAGAAAGAAAAGAAACTTATGTTTGCACAATTCTGGAGACTAGAAGTTTGAAGTCAAGGTGGTGGCTGGGGCTCACTCTCTCTAGGCTCCAGGGAGGATCCTTCCTTGCCTTTTTCTGGCTTCTGGTGGTTGTTGGCTTCTTGGACTTACAGCTGCTTCACTCCAGTCTCTGCTTGCATCATTAACATGGCCTTCTCTCCACATATCTCAGGCTTAAAAACTATAACTAAAAAAAGATCATTTGAAATTTTTAACCTGTTAAATAGATGTTGTACCTTTAAATCAAATCTTGGATTGATTAAAAGAACAAAGGAACAGTGAAACTGTGCGTACATATACAAATATTTTTACTTTTGTAAAATGCAACTTCAGATTATTTATGAAGGAAGTCAGTGTATAAGTAAATAAATGTGATTGTAGTACTCCTTCAGAATTTGCCATAATTTTCTTCAGAAGGGTTGTCCTTTTCAGGGAAATAATTATCTAATTACTGCAGTTGAAAATGTATGAACATCAGTTGTCTTATAATGATGGCTATGAATTTCTTAACCTAGTTGAACTGAGCGGTTTTAATTAAATCGATTGGAGAAAGGAAGTATAGTATAATTTCTGTACATTAAGCTGTAAGTCTTAAGGCATATAAACCAAGGAGTACTTGGTAACCCAACATTCATTTGTCTGAAGTATAAAAGGAACTCTTCATGTAAATCTTGTACTTTATTAGCTGAAAAATAGTGGTAGAATGATTCTCAAAAAGTATTATATAGAGAAGGAGATAAATAGATTTAGATAAATAAATAGAGATAATGGGGCTCAGTACAATATCAAGAGAAAGTGTTTGGGAAAGGGGATGCAATATTTTCACATTCTTAGCCTTTTTTATTTGCCCATGAAATCTCTCAACAAACTTTGGCTTAAATCAGGATGTCAAAAACCCTGAACTACTAATATTTTAGGCAGGGGGGAACCTGTGCATTGTAAGATAATTAGCAACATCCTTAAAGTTCTTCTGACTAGATGTCAGTAGCACCTCTCCACTCCCCAGTCTTAACAAAAATGTCTACATGCATTGCCAGATGTCGTCTGGGGGGTCTAAATTGCCCTTGGTGTGAACCATTAGCTTGAAGCAATTCCTGTACAAAACTCCACTCAAATTAGACAGCCTAAGACATGCCTTTTAGTTTTATGAACAGTCCTGTCTTTCCTCAGGTGCAGAAGACAAAAAGAGACATGAGCCAAAAATGTGCCTTGTCTTCTCAGTTTCAACAGAGATCGGGGCCAGCCCTAACCATATTTCCCAAATCACTCATCTGTGAGAACTCCTGGTAGTAATGAGCCTCATCTATTGCAAAGGACTTGGGGTAGAAATGAGAATAGGGGGTAACTAGTTACCCATAAACTTACTCTGTAGCTAAAAACCAAGGCATGTAAAGACTGTTGATTGACCACAGTCTTCCCAGCCCTGTCTTGGAACAGTGGTTTTCAGACATTTTTAGTTGAAGGTCTTTAAGTTCTCTGGGAAAGCTGAGTTGGACCAGAAAAATCACAGCATACTTTGAAAAATATTTTTTGAAGTATTGTGAGAGATTGGCTTCATTAGGAAACTTGTAAGTTTATTAAAAGTGATTAAATGCAACCGTAACTGCCTGGCTGGAATAGCTCTGGTTGAGCGTCAACCTGTGAATCAGTAGGTCAGGGTTTGATTCCCAGTCAGGTCACATACCCGGGTTGCAGGCTCAGTCCCCAGTGTGGGGCATGCAGGAGGAAGCCGACCAATGATTCTCACCATTGATGTTTCCATCTCTCCCTCCCCCTTCCTCTCTGAAATCAATAAAAATATATTTAATTAATAAATAAAAGCAGCCCTAGCTGGTTTTGCTTAGTGGTTAGAGTGTCAGCCCATGGACTGTAGGGTCTCGGGTTGGATTCCCTGTCAAGAGCACACATACCTGGGTTGTAGGCTCAATCCCCAGCCCTAGTTGGGCATGTGGGGAAGGCAACCAATTGATATGTCTCTCACATCAATATTTCTCTCTGTCTCTTCCCTCTCCCTTCCACTCTCTCTAAAAACTAATGGAAAAATATCCCAGGGTGAGTATTAACAAAAATAATAGACAATAGATAGATAAATAAGATTAAAAGTAGAGGCACCGTAACTGAGCCGACGCAGGCATCCTCATAATGCGGCCCGAGGGCCATATGCAGGTGTTTTTGCCGCCGCTGCTGGTCCTGGTTAAAATAAGATACCTGAGTGTGCTAGGAATTTGTTCCTCGTTTTTTTTAGACTATAGTCCGGCCCTAAGAAGGGTCTGAGGGACAGTGAGCGGCCCCTGTTTAAAACGTTTGAGGACCCCGCAAAGGATGCGTTTCCTGCAGGAATCTCCTCTACAACGTCCCTCTCTCCCACCCTGACCGATGGCCGTCCACTTGGGTAACTTTGTTCTTTTCACACTGGCACCCAAAAACAAATTGGGCCTTGTTTGAAGTAACGTGTGAAGACTTGGCACAAGACTCGCGGGACAGGCGTTTTACCTTGGCTGATGGCAAGTGAAACAGTTTCGTGGTAATGCAAGTTTACGAGTTCCAGAGCCAAGGACACGTTTTGCGTGACATTTTCAAGATGAAAGCCGATTTTGGAGCCATTTTACGGAGAGAGCCCGCGGGCCGGGGCGAGTCAGGAGGCAGCGGAGGGGAGGCGCCCGCGCTGCTCCTCCCGAGCGGCTGGAGCTGCCGAGTCTCCTCAACGTCGCACAGAAGACACCGCTCTGGCCTGACGGTCGCATGACGAGCGCTCCTGGTGCGGAGTAGATGTTTTGCTGTTCCCAGAGGGCAGGACGCAGACTTGTTTTTATCGGCTCTCTTCCTCACTCTTAATGCCCAGGCCTTTCCCCGTCCTGAGTATCGTCTTTCCTGGATCTGCTGCCTGTCCGCTTCGTGCGTCCCAAGGACCCTGAGAACTGAGTGTGCCGTGGCCAGCCGCTGGGCGCAGTGGAATGGAGATACTCCATTATCTGGACACAATCCTATTGATGTGAAGTGGATTGTTTCAGTTATTTACCAGCTTCATCCTGATTAGCTTTGTGATCAAGTAAGCCTGGACTCCCTTTGTCATCAACTCTTTGACCGCTCAGTAGTTCGGTGTTTACACTTTCAAACCTAAGTATAAGAGGTTATAAATGTAATATTGAATTTAACCTCGTTTTCCTAATAACAACATCAGATTCTTTTATCAACTATCCTTTCCATGTCTTCAGTCTTTTACAAATAATAATTTTGACTAAGCCTGTAGGAACATTCAAGTATTTCTTGAACACCATATCCTATGCCAGGTGCTATGCTAGGGCACAAGATGCTTACATACATAAATGAAAGTTAGGACAAGTGTTAGGGGGAAAAAAAGTATACAGTGCTATAAAATAGGGGGAACTAGCTTAGTTAAGAAGGTGATAATCAGGCTGGCAGTGAGCCCTTACTAAGTGTCAGCCACCAGTATGGGCACTTTAGATGTACCAACCAATCCTTTCAACAATTCTGTGAAGATTGTTACCAGGCGGAGAGTTTTCTCAGAATGACACAGCTGATGATGGTGAAGAAAAAGCAGGAGTTCAGTGGGGCATAGTCACTAGGAATGCTTTCTGGCAGAGGAGACAGGCTATTCAAAGGCCAACTAGGATGCACCATGGGGAGTTCGGGAAATGAAAGAAAGCAAGTATCACTACAGCAAAAATAATGGAGAGGCGTACTGGGAGCAAGGGAGGGGCTAATGAATAAGTAGTAGTCAGACCCCACAGCCTGGTGAGTCACATAAAGGATTTTGGTATTCTACGAGCAATATTATCTATGTTAGATAATATTTACAAAGAGTGATGATAGGAGAATTGTGTTTAATAAAATCACGGGCTGGTAAGATACCAACAGGAAATGTGCTCTGTGTTTAGTGATGTGTAGAGACCACATTAGTGAGAGTAAAGCACTGAAGCAAGAGATGGTGAACAGCTTGGTCCATAAAGTGGATGGCCTCAAGAGATACTTAGCAACTAAACAGACGGGACTTGACAACGCCTTGGATCTGGAGTTTGGGGCGAGGTAAGCACCAAAGATGATTTATAGGTTCTGGATTGCCATATGGACAATAGAAGTAGCATAAGAAAGGAGACCCTGGAAGAGACCCACAGGGAATAGAAGTGATTTCATTTTACAAGCTTTTTTGTAAAACTGTCAAGTAGGGCAGTTGGAAATACTGGTCTGGAGCTCAGAGGAGAGGGCCAAGCTAGACATTTGAATCCTCTGCCTATTTCTGGTAGTTATGAAAGTAGGGGTAAGGATGAGACTGTCTTGGTCCAGCATTTGGAGTGAGGACAGGGTTTGGGACTAATTGCTGTGGAGTTCCAACATCACACGGGGTGTGATGGTAAGGTTGCAGGTCACTGGTCACCTTACAGCTGCATCACTGCAGTAAAGAGGATGGAAACTAGAGTAGGAAGGACTAAAGATCAAGAACAGAATGTGAAAAAAAGTGAATCTAATTAGTTTCTTGGGTTTTTATTTTACTCTGAAGGGGAGTGCAGGGTAGTCACTAAAGGGTCATATAGGATAGTGGGTGGGGAAATCCAGTTGAGAAAGATGTTGAATATGCAAAAAGTGATCATAAGTTTTCTAAGTTAACAGAATTGACCATACTCCTTCAGGCATCAGTTACCTAATAGATGCAAGGGACACAGCAGTAAACAAGCCAGACACAACCCTTGGCCTTGTGGGGCATATATTCTAATAGTAAGAGACTAGCAATAAATGTGTAAATAAATAAGATAATTTCATCTGCTATATAAAAAATGATATAGGAACCCGGCCTGCATGGCTCAGTGGTTGACTTATAAGCCAGGAGGTCACATGGTTCCCAGTGGGGGCACATGCCCAGGTTGTGGGCTCGATCACCAGTAGGGGACATACAGGAGGCAGCCAATCAATGATTCTCACCACTAATGTTTCTATCTCTCCCTCTCCCTTCCTCTCTGAAATCAATAAAAATATATTTTAAAAATATAAATAAATAAAAAATGATACAGGGAGTAACTAGAGGAGAAAGTTACTGAACTTGTGTTCAGTCCCAGAAGTATGTTTTTGATTGTGGTAAAACACACATAACAAAAACTTTACCGTCTTAACCATTTTTAAGTGTACAGTGCAGTATGTTAAGTATTTTTACATTGTAAACCAACATTCCAGAACCTTTTCATCTTGCAAAACTGAAACTCTATAGCCATTAAACAATTACCTTTCTCCCCAGGCACGGGCAATCACCATTCTACTTTTGAGGAATGTGACTACCGTATTTTCTGGCGTATAAGACGACCCCCAACTTTTCCAGTTAAAATACAGAGTTTGGGATATATTTGCCGTATAAGACTACCCCTCTTCCAACGCACACCAAATAAAAATTTTAAAAAACATCAGATTTGATTTCAATATGGTAATTTTAATTCAAATGCTTATGACATGCAGGTACCTAGCAGGAAAACTGTCACTTATACACATAAGGCTGTTTGTCATCAAACATATAAACATAAAACGTGCAAGTGGATTAAACTTTTCCTAATTCACTGTAAAGCTGAAAGGAAGGATAAGACAATAAACCCATGGGAGTTGCCATGCTGTTTGTTTTCTGAGCTGTCAACCAAACTGGAACTGATGATGATAGGAGGACGATAACAAACAATAGAGAGCAAGTGCCAGGCAAGTCCCTGGCGAGTTAGCAACGCCCATCATAACTGCAAGTTACGGTAGTTTTATAGGTTTTGCTGGCGTGACAGTTTCCCTTTAAAAGCCTTCAAAATCCTCCTATTCATCATCTGATATCATAAGTACTGTATCAATGACATCTTGTGATACATTTGTAAGGCAGTCATTGTATGAATCGAATTCTATATCAGATGATGTGGTCTCAGCTTCGGCTTCCTCTTCATCTTGCCACAAGTAGTTGTCCTCCATACCATCTAATGAATTTGATATGCCACACTTCTTGAAAAATTTGATTACTGTTTCTGCATCAATATCATTCCAGGCTTTTATGACAAACTTGCACAAAACATCCAACTGTGGAGCATGCATGTTTCCTCCTTTTGTAAATTACTTTCCGCCGCTAACCATCCATTCATTCCAGTGTTCTCGAATGCGAGCTTTAAATGGCTTGTTTAGGCACACACCCAGTGGCTGTACCAACAATGTCAATCCTGCAGGAATTACTGCCGCATCTGTGTTTGGTCTTGCAAACCTTTGCTTGGTACTGGGAGTTAAACGAGCCCTGAACATATCCCACACCAGTAGACTACGTATGATTTTGAATAAGTCCACCTGGTCGCCTGCTCCATACATTATCAAGCCATAGCTTTACCCCTTCTTCATCCAGCCAGCCTTTTTCATTCACATGTACAAAACAACCAACAGGGAACTTGAGTTTCGGCATTGTTTTTCTTTTAAAAATAATCATTGGTCTCAGTTTGGCGCCATCAGCTGTGCATCCTAGTACCACTGTAAAACTGGACTTCTCATGTCCTGTTGTTTTAATTAAAATTGTTTTTTCACCTTTTTGATGGACAGTTTTATTTCAAACCATATCAAGATTCATTGGAGTCTCATCCATATTTCCAATACTACTTAACGCATAGCCATGTTTAGTGCGCTGTTGTATTACGTATCGATGGAAACTATTTACTTTGCTATCAAGATCTGCAGGTAATTTTTGGGCAATTTTCGTTTTTTGCTTCAGTACCATATGATGCCTTCCCATGAATCTAGTACACCAGGATACAGTGTCCTTAAATCTGTTGCTGTGATCTGGGTTAGATTTGGCCCACTGAAGTGCAAACAAACATTTTATTTCGTGTCACTACATAACCGTTTTGGCGATGCTCATTCACCATGTCTGCTACATATTTTTCGAGTTCTGGCCACTGTGGGGTGCCTCTTCTTAATGCACACTTACCCCTTGGCATACTCTTTAATGCTTTTTCATTTGCTTTCCAGTCCCGAACCTTCTTTTCTGTTACTCCATATTGTCTTGCAGCAGCGCAGTTAATATGTTCCATGACAAAGTTTACAACTCTAAATTTGAAACTGGCTTCATATTTCTTTCTTCTTGCTGGTGGAGCCATGATGGGGTTTTGACTGTTGGACATTTGTATCCTGTACTGTATGTACTGGTGCTATACTGTATGAACAGATACAGATATTGGTGGTGTACTGTATGTGGTACCCAGTATACAACAACCAGCCAATCACGGCAAGCAATGTATCTTACTGATGATTGGCTGGTTGTTGTATACAAAGTCTGCTTAGATTGGTCAGCTCTCCCTGCCTGCCCAGCCTCCCTGTCTCCAAGACTATCAGAGCGGTAGCGCAAACACACCTCTTTCACCCGTCTGGCCCGCCCTTGTACTTGTATCCTATTACCCTACCTCCTTCTCTGCCTCTCAGATCTTGCACATGCACTCCTGGGCTGCTTCACTGCAGTCCTCAGGAGCGAGATCTGAGAGGCAGAGAAGGAGGTACGGTAATAGGATACAAGGGCAGGCCAGACGGGTGAAAGAGGCATGTTTTTCTGGGCACTGCGCCGCTCTATCTCTTTTTTCCATATCCTGGGCGTCCCAGACGCCAGCAGCTTGCTCCACCCTCCACTTACACCTTCCCGGTGAGGCGCCCCCTCACCTTGTCATCGGGACCGCGTTAAGTCACTTCTTTCCACCAATCCTGGTGAGTGGATTTTCTTCTACTGTACTTGCACAGTGCCGCCCTTGCTGCTTTTATACGGTCGCCACATACGGTGGAGGGGAGCTCAAAAACAGCCGCGGCCGCATCCCCACCATATGCGGTGAGCACCTGGCCGCACTCCATTCATTTCAGTGGAGCCAGATGGAGACCGTATGCGGCACAAAATGGAGCTGACTGGAGACACTTGCGGTCTCCGTCCAGCTCCATTGAAATGAATGGAGTGCAGCCGTGTTTGAGCTACCCCCACTGTATGCGGCGACCGCAGATTTTCCAGTCCAGCTCAGAAATTTCAGACGACACCCGGTGTATAAGACGACCCCCCACTTTTGAGAAGATTTTCCTGGGTTAAGAAGTCGTCTTATATGCCGGAAAATACGGTACTTTAGAGACCTCATTAAGTGTGACTTTTTTTGTGACTAGCTTATTTCAGTTAGCATAATGTCCTCAAGGCACTTCCATGTAGTAGCATGTGTCAGAATTTCATTCCTTTTTATGGCTGAATAATATTCCATTGTGTGTATATACCACATTTTAAAACAACAAATTTTTTTAGGATAAGTGCCCTAGTGATACTTTAGTATAAATATATACTTTAAAAGTAATTCATTTTTAATCTGAAATTAAAATTTATCTGAGCATCCTGTATTTCACCTGGCTACCCAAAATTAAAAACACAGACATGGTCGATAAGGGTTGCACTCTTTTTAAACTCTGACTCCTTTATCCAGGGTTAAGTATCTACATGGCAGAGGCTTAAGGAAGGGAGCGGGGAAGACAGTTAAGAGCAAATGTTAAAAAAAAAATGTTAGCAAAAATAAAGAGGACGATTTAATAAAGATGGAGATTCAGTCCTGGGCCTGCCTGGGCCTGTCTGCGTATTGTAAAATACGAAAACATTGATCTCCCAGAGTTGTTGGGATGTTGGATGAGATAACGGACGTGAAAGCATCTAGTGCCAAGCTGATTTGACCTATTGCTCCTCGCCCCCATACTTTCAGTGCTTTTCTGGATTTAAAGAAATGGGTGGCTGGTGGCTGAAAACTTCCTTGGCCATCACCTCTCCTGCAAGACTTGCAAGGGCCTAATTAGAACAGTTTGTCCCCCAAATTCTACCCAGTCTGTTGGCAAAAATTCATACCATTTGAGCTTCACTTTGTAGCTTAAGGTTTTGAACCTGGTTAAAAATAAAACTGCATTAAAAAAAAATGTGACTGGTTTGGTTCAGTGGATAAAGCATCCACCCGCGGACTTTAGGATCCGGGTTCCATTCCCGTCAAGGGCAGGTGCCTGGGTTGTAGAGTTCATCACAGGCCCTGGCCTGGGCTCCAGCAAGAGGCAACCAAATCAATCTGAGACACATAGATGTGTTTCTCTCTCCCTCTCCCTCTCCCTCCCATTCTCTCCAAAAACCAATGAAAAAATACCCTGGCATGAGGATTAGCAACAACAAAAGGGTGGCCCTATATTACCTACCAGTCCTTTGGGTTTGGTCTGGAAACAGGTTTGGACGGGCAGCTATGTGAGTTCTGAGCAGGATCCCGACTCCAGAAAACCTCAGGCTCAGCTGGTTGGTTAGCCAGGAAGCCAGGCGGGAAGGGAAACCTCCGCCCGCCCCGCCGCGACCAGAAGCTCCACCCCATCGGGAGACCCGGCCTCCCCCACCCCTCACCCCTCACCCCCCACTTTTCTCGGCTCTACCTTCCTGGCCGGCGCGCCCGCCCGGGGAGAAGGGAGCGGGAAGCATGGGCGTGGGGTCGGCGCTGGGAGCCGCGGCGGGCGGCTCGCTGCTGCTGTGCACGGCGCTGCTGGCCGCGGGCTGCGCGCTGGGCCTGCGCCTGGGCCGCGGGCGGGGAGCGGCGGACCGCGCGGCTCTCGCCTGGCTCTGCTCCGACGCCCTGGCGCACTGCGCTCTGGTAAGTGCGGACAGCGCCTTTCTAGGGCCCCTTCCCTCCGTCGTCCCAGGGAGTCCCCGAAAAGGTCGGGGACTGAGGGGCAGCCCCATACCTGCCGGGAGGTCTGCGGAGCCGCTGTGTTCCTGGCCTTGGCCAGGGGCTGCACCTCTCCGAGTTCCCAAGTCTCTAAAAACAGAGCACAGCTTCCTTAGTGGGTCCCTTTTTATTTTTTAAGCCAAATAAAAACCTGAAAATAGTGATTTCTGGGCGCTGTTTTATTAGTTTGAGTATAAGCTACTCAAGGTCTTGGCTTACTCGACTTTGTAACTTACACTAAATGTTGAACTGAAAAAATAGTTTTTCAGTGCCCCATTGGGAGCTGGAGAACTTGGGCACACTGCGCCATGTCAGACCCGGTGCCCCACCACGTGCCTTAATGCTAATCCCATTTATTGGGTGATGAATGTGTGCCATGCATAGTACTGTGTATAAAACTTTTGTATCTTTACAACACCCCCAAAAACTAGTTATTATTGTCCCCATTTTACAGAGGAGAAATCAGACCCTGCAAAGTTAGGTGACTGCAATGCCACACCCTGGTGTGGTTCTGAGTTTATTTAGTCTGGCTCCAAAGTTCAGACTCTGTATTACACCAGACTTTGGGAAGTGTGCCCCTAAAAATTGAACTCGTTTTATAAATGGCCAGGAGGGTTGTAAAGGGAATTATATTAAAACTAGGGGCCCAGTGCACAAAAGTTTGTGCACTCGGGAGGTCCCTCAGCCTGGCCTGTGCCCTCTCGCAGTCTGGGACCCCTCTGGGGATGTCCACCTGCTGGCATGCCTGGCCAGCCTGGGTGAGGGGCTGATGGCTGTTTGCAGGCTGGCCAAGCCCCCCAGTGGGGTCCCTCACCCCACTGGAGTGTGGCCAGCCTGGGTGATGGGCTGAGGGGCATTTTCAGGCTGCCCACAGCTCCCATTGACCCAATGTCCCAGCAAGTCTGGCTGGAAGCAGGTTCCTGGGGTTTATTTA
Source organism: Murina feae (assembly GCA_004026665.1). Classification (NCBI taxonomy): domain Eukaryota; kingdom Metazoa; phylum Chordata; class Mammalia; order Chiroptera; family Vespertilionidae; genus Murina; species Murina feae. Next base: position 24,728 of record PVJC01010455.1, read on the forward strand.
TCTTCTATAATTGATACACTGTTCCTTTAAGCCGAGCCTAGGCAGGTAAGGAAGCCTTCTGTTTGCTTCAACTCCAAGGCTTCTATAATTGAGACAATGTTGCAAATATGTTGTTGCCTGGAGCTGGGAGAAACCCAGCGGCTGGCAAACAGTTTTACTCCTGCTGCAACGGAAGCCGCCTGTTTATTCAGCTCCGTGAGTGGCGGCCTCCATCTTGGCTGGGTTAATTTGCATACAGCCACTCTGATTGGCTGGTGGACGTGGCTTAGGCATCCTGAAGAAATGGTCAATTTCAATATTACGCTTTTATTAGATAAGATACCTCTCCCCCATGCACACACTTTTTCTTAAAGTTATTTTAATTATGCCAAAATATCTTTTTTGCAAATTTGATTTTGCTTAAATCTAGGCAAACCCATGGCTAATGTGAAGCAACACCTATAGCAGTGATTTTCAACCCATGTGCCACAAAAATTTTTAAAACATGCAATCTGTTTAGTAAAGGGCACTGACCTCTTATCCCTTAGGTTATCAAATAAAAAAATGACGACATCCAACAAACAATAGCCACCTGGTATGAATGAATCAAAATTATATCACTTTTTTGTCAGTTCAGCCAAAAATATTTTTTTTTGGTATTCCACGGAATTTTAGTAATTATTTTATATGTGCCATGAGATGAAAAAGATTGAAAATGGTTGATCTATAGTATTGAGAAAGAAATAGAAAGCAAAATTTTCAATAATCATCTAGGTCTGTATGTTAGTCAGTTGGATATGTGTACGTATCAGGTGTTTCTGGAATGATGAAATTCCTTCTTTCCTAATAGTTAACATGTGGAGCTAAGAGACAGTGAATATTATCCTCAACTCCTTTATTTATAGAACTAGAGGCCCAGTGCATGAAAATTCATGCACTGGAGGGGGAGTCCCTCAGCCTGGCCCGCCCCCTTTCACAGTCCAGGAGCTCTCAGGGGTAGGAGGTGACCCTACAATCAGGGGAAGGTGATGCCCCTATCACACCTCTGCTGCTGCCACTGCCGGCAGTGCGAGCCTCAGCTGGCCCTGGTTACCTGAGCCTTGGGCAGCCCTAGGAGGCTGGGAAGCCAACATCCAAGGGTAGCCTGCACCTCAGGCCAGCCCTGGGTGGCTGGGGGGCTGAGAGGACTGGGGAACTCCAGAGGCAGGTGCGTGGAGCCTGGCCTTGCTGCATGCCTGCCGCCCCAGTGGGGCAGAGGGTACTGGGCACTGCCATCTTGTGGCTGTGGGTGCCACCATATTTGAGGTTGGAGCAGTCAATTAGCATATCCCCTCCTTATTGGCTGTGGGCACCGCCATCTTTGCGACAGCGTGATGGTCAATTAGCATATTCCCTCTTTATTAGATAGGATTGGTTTTTTAGCTGTCATTGGACACAAATTCTTCCAAAGAACAGAGTCAGTAAAATAGGTTGCTAGGCCCACTGAGAGAAGAAAATATAACACACTAGAGGCCCAGTGCATGACATTCGTGCACTGGAGGGGGTCCCTTTGCCCGTCCTGCACTCTTTAGCAATTCGGGAGCCCTTGGGGATTGATGGCTTAGTCCCGCTAGTGAGACATCCTTAGAGCTACAGCCCGGCTTGTGGCTGAGCGGCACTCCCCCTATGGGAGTGCACTGACCACCAAGGAGTAGCTCCTGTGTTGAATGTCTGCCCCCTGGTGGTCAGTGCACATCGTAGCAACTGGTCAATCTGCCATTTGGTCCATTTGCATATTACCCTTTTATTATATAGGATTTTAGACATACAAAAATGTATTAAAATACTAAAATATATACCCATATGTCCACCTAGTTTAAAATTTAGTCTACTTTTCAAGCACAGACTGTTACAGGAAACACCACACACATCTCCACTGTGGTACCTTAAGGTGCAGCCCAATGTGTGGAGTCATTGCCCTGTTTTTCCTCCTCCCTGTTCCAAAGGAAATGTCCCCTAACCAACCCTACCTTGTGCCATTACCTGTCCTAGCTACAAAATGTTCCACTGTATGATGCACCGTGCCTTAGTTCTTTAATTCCAAAATGCACATTTTTAACATATTAAAACAATGACACAACCACTGTGGTCTATTTATTGATATCTTATATCTCTGAAATTGGGCTATGTCTTACAGTTGAGGAAACATGAAAAGTTAACCAGCTCATATTAATAGGCATATTTTTTAAAATATATTTTTATTGATTTCAGAGAGAAATGAAGAGGGAGATAGAAACATTAATGATGAAAGAGAGTCATTGATTGGCTGCCTCCTGCACACCCCCCACTGGGGGCCGAGCCCACAACCTGGGGCATGTGCCCTTGACTAGAATCAAACCCGGGACCCTTTAGTCTGCAGGCTGATGCTCTATCAACTGAACCAAACCAGCTAGGGTTTAATAGGAATATTTTTATTTAGCTACTTAAACACAGTGCTTCAGCCAGCATCTTTGTACACATAGAGATTGTACAATCTAGACATTGGTGAGGAGAGCGCTTGAATTAAGTGGTTGAGGCCTACAAAAAAATGCAGGCCTGTATTATCTTTGGTTAGCAGTTTATTGCCAGAAGATCCAGAAATGTGGCCTGAGCTAAGACTGGAATATAAAGCTTGGTGGAAAACTGAAGCCACAAATCACTTATTCACACTTATACCTGGGCTGTCTCTCCTTATCCCTGTAAACTTCACTTCTCAAATGGTAGGAGATGTTGGGATTAATGGTTGCCATCAAATGTAGAGCTCCCCTGTCCACAGAGTTCCAAGCCTAGCATTCCCAGAGGTAGTTCATCTCCCTGATGTTTAATCAGAATTTGGGTACTTCAGGCTACTACACTGATCTTCAGGGCAGTTGGATAGACCTAGGGTGAAGGCAGGCTAATTTCCCACCAGTACACTGGTAGGAGCCACGACAATATACTAATACATAAAAAAACCAATGATGTGGGCCCTCAAAGGTTGCTGTGGGCATTTTGTACACTAGGGCTTCATGGTTTTTTTCCTCATCTGCAACCTAAGTACAGCATTCTAGGCCTGGCCACAGCATAAACGCGGATGTGTATTCATGTGTTTGGGCAAGACCTTGAAGTCCAAATAAACTAGAATACAGGGTTTACCTAGGGAATAAATTCAGGGAATAGATAAGGGACCTGGAATGATATGTGAGACTTTGAATTTTGTTCTATAGTAGGAAGCTGTTGATGAGTTTCAGCCAAGGGAGTAGCATGGCCAAAGCAGATCTTTTGCAAGATAATTTGGAGGTAATGTGTTAAATCAGAAACTGTATAGGGTCTGAGATTTCAACCTTTTTACAAGTTAACCAGGTTAATTCTTCAAGTACCACTGGGCGATGCAGGGAGGACCAGATGGTACCTGCGCATACAGTGGGTGCATTACAGGGAAGGAATCCCAAATTAGGCTCCCGTCTCATGTAACTGCTGGTGATGTGCTCATTCTTCCCTCTGGAGAAAGACCTTTACTCTAGAATGTAAACAGATCTTCTCTGGGGAGGAGAGGGCAAGATTTTTACGTCTGGAATATTTTAGGAGGAAAAGTCTCTAAACTTTACTAACCCAGAATGTCTCCTCTATAATGTCTCCTCATATAATGTTGGTGTAAATGCCTGTGCCCAGAGACCCCAGACAGTCCAGGAATCTAAACTAATAAAAGCTAAATAGTAAAATTAACCGTTTCTTCGGGATGGGGTAAGCCATGCCCACCAGCCAATCAGAGCAACTGTATGCAAAATAGTTCAGTCAAGATGGCGGAGGCGGAAGCCGGGAGCCACAGACTGCCGGGCAGACTGGAGGCCTCTGCTGCAAATAGAGGCAGCAGCTGAGGAAGGGAGCAGCCAGCCACCCCGGGGGCTGCAATGGGCCTGGGTGGGTCCCGGAGCACACACACGCACGGAGGCTACTGAGCCTCAGAGCAACCCACTCAGGCCCATCTCAGGGGAAGCGGGACCAGCCACCCCGGAGGCTGCAATGGGCCTGGGTGGGTCCTGGGGCACACACGCACGGAGGCTGCTAAGCCTCCTTAGAACCCACCCAGGCCCATCTCAGCCAATGCGGGGATGGGACCAGCTGGCGGCCTGGGGGCTGCGATGGGCTTGGGTTAGTCCCCGGGCACGCACACAGGGAGGCTGCTAAGCCTCCGTGAGACCCACCCAGGCCCATCGCAGCGGGGGTGGGACCAGCCAGCCCAGGAGCTGCGATCGGCCTGGGTGGGTCCCGGGGCACACACGCACGGAGGCTGCTAAGCCTCGGAGCGACCCACTCAGGCCCATCGCAGGGGAAGCGGGACCAGCCGCCCATCCTGGGGGCTGCAATGGGCCTGGGTGGGTCCAGGGGCACACACGCACAGAAGCTGCTAAGCCTCCGTGCATGTGTTTCCCACAACCCACCCAGGCCCATCAGAGCCGCAGTGGTGGGCTGGCTGGGCAGCTGGAGGATTTAATGAGGGAAGCTTTAGTGAGGGAAGGAGAGCTGCTCCCTTTTTCTCACACACGCCTCCTGGACCCACTCTCTCGCTGGCTCCATTTTCTCTTACACAGTGGCAGGGGTCTCCTGTGAGAGGCCCTATCTCCCTTCAGAGCTGGGGTGAACCCCCAGGGGAGCCAGGAGATGGAGAGATGGGCAGGGGACAGGCGGAGCAGCAGCCAGGGAGAGTTTGGGGGAAGTAACCAGGTGGGGGAGAGGTGGAACAGGATGGAGGGAAGAACTTTATAAAAGAGTCAGTGGACATCAGAGTTTAAAAAAAGAGGATGTATGAGGGAACTGTAGGGCCTATAATGGAAACCAAGTATAGTTATGTACTGGGGACAGATTTTAAAAGTAGAAATCAGAAAAGAAAAAAAGATAAATGATAGTGGATAATTAGGCAGGTAGATAGATAGGTATTAAAACAGTGGAAGTAAGTAGAGAAGAATGTATCGCAAAGGTAGGATGAAAGAAAAAGAGGGAGGGAAGAAAAGTTATAAAGGGGGAGCTGGTAGAGCTTGAAAGGAGAATGGGAAGAAGGAAGGAATGGGGGAGGGAGCAAAGCAGGTCAGAGGGAGGAAGTGAAGAAAAAAATTAAGGTGGGAAGGAAGGAAAAGGGGAGGGTTGGCAGGGGTAAAGATAAAGGAAAGAAGGAATGTGGGAAGGGAAGGAGGGTAGTAGAAAAATAGGAACAATGATGATGGAACAGAAGTAGGAAATAAGGAGGAAAGGAAAGTTTATAAATGATGAGTCAGTAGGAAAAGTGTTACATAAAGGAGAAAAATTGTGTGAGAGGAAGAAGCCAATAAGGAAGTCAAATACAATTGTGTGTGAAGGAGATAAGATTAAAAAAGAAAGTTAATAGGGGTGACCAGGCTGGCAGGGGAGGACATTTAGGGGGATCAGGCAGGCAGGCAGGCAGAGTGGTTAGGGCAGGCAGGCAGGTTAGCGGTTAAGAACCAGAGGTCTTGGATTGTGAGAGTCCCCAAGACTCTCACATATTGGAGAGGGTGCAGGTCGGGCTGAAGGGCCATCTCCCCCACCCCCCGCCCCCGTGCACGAATTTCGTGCACCAGGCCCCTAGTAGAATATATTTATGGAGGATTCTCTTCCAATATGGTGCAGAGTGGATTGGAAAAGCTAGTTAAAAGAAGCAAAAAGATCAGCAATTACAGTATTTTAGAAGTGAGATGAAAAAGAGCTGCACTAAGGTGTGGTGAAAGTTAAAGTGGGGAAGAAAGCTAAGTAAGTATAAGAGACTTTCAAGGAGAGAATTGTGTAAGTCAAAGAGATTGTTTATACATTGGAAGTGGAGATGATCATGGGGTTTCGAATCTGGCTGATGTATGTAATCCTATATAATAAAAGAGAAATATGCAAATTGACCACCCCTCCACTATGCTCAAACCACGCCCACCAGCCAATCAGGAGTGAGTATGAAATTAACCCAACTAAGATGGTGCGACCACAAAGCTGGAGCAAGCAGGAGGCTTGGGTTGCCCCCAGCAATGGAGGAAGCCAAGTTTCCCACCTGCCCTGCCAGCCCTGGGCTCTGCTCAAGGCTACAAAGTTTCAATTATAGAAGATAAATAAATCCTACCCCCCCAAAAAAAGAAAAAAAGGAGAGGCTGGGAGCTTCGGTCACCGGGGGCCATGCCCAGCCTGAAAACGGCCATCAGCCCCTCACTCAGGCTGCCCAGGCACCCCAGTGGGACCTCCCCACCCTGAAGGGGCTGTAGGCAGCCTGCAAACAGCCATCAGCCACTCACCCAGGCTGGCCACACCCCCATGAGGTGAGAGTCCCCACTGTGGGGCTTGGCCAGCCTTCAGCCATCAGCCCCCCACCCAGGCTGGCCAGGCACCTCAGCAGGACCCCCCTCCCTGAAGGGGTTGTGGCCAGCCTGAAAACTGCCCTCAGCCCCTCACCCACGCTGACCAGGCACCCCAGTGGGACCACCACCCTGATCCGGGACACCCTTCAGGGCAAACAAGCTGGCCCGCACCTGTGCACCAGGCCTCTATGCTATATAATAAAAGGGTAATATGCAAATTGACCCTAACAGCAGAACCACTGGGAATGACTGCTCACTATGACACACACTGACCACCAGGGAGCAGATGCTCAATGCAGGAGCTGCCCTCTGGTGATCATTGCACTCCCACAGGGGAGCTCTGCTCAGCCATAAGCAAAGCCGACGGCTGCCAGCACAGCATTGGTGGCAGAAGCCTCTCCCACCTCCTCAGCAGTGCTAAGGATGTCCAACTGCAGCTTAGGCCTGCTCCCTACTGGCAAGTGGACATCCCCCAAGGGCTCCCAGGCTGCCAAATGAATGTCTGACTGCCAGTTTAGGCCCAATCCCCTGGGAGGTGGGCCTAAGCCAGCAGGTGGATATCCTCTGAGGGCTACCAGACTGTGAGAGGGCACAGGCCAAGCTAAGGGACCCCCCTCCCCCCACACCCTGAGTGAACAAATTTTTGCGCACTGGGCCTCCAGTATTGATAATGTTAACAAAGACAAGAAACACTGATCTGTTTTCTTGTTATTAAAGGTATGCTGTTTCTAGAATTTCATATAAATGAAACTGTAACATATGTAGTCTTTTATTTAACACTAGGGGCCTGGTGCACAAAAATTTGTGCACTCAGGAGGTCCCTCAGCCCGGCCTGTGCCCTCTCGCAGTCTGGGACCTCTCTGGGGATGTCCACCTGCTGGTGTGCCTGGCCAGCCTGAGTGAGGGGCTTATGGCTGTTTGCAGGCTGGCCAAGCCCCCCAGTGTGGACTCTCACCCCACTGGGGTGTGGCAAGCCTGGGTGACAGGCTGAGGGCCATTTTCAGGCTGCCCACAGTCCCTTCAGGGTTCAAGTCCCTCCTGGGTACCTGGCCAGCCTGGGTGAGGGACTGAGGGCCGTTTTCAGGCTGCCCACAGTCCCTTCAGGGTTGGAGTCTCTACTGGGGTACCTGGCCAGCCTGGATGAGGGGCTGAGGGCCATTTTCAGGCTTTCAGGCAGCCCACAGCTCCCATTAACCCAAGGTCCCAGCGAGGCTGGCTGAAATCAGGTTTCTGGGGTTTAGTTATCTTCTATAATTGAAACACTGTTGCTTTGAGCTGAGGCCTAGGCAGGTAAGGAAGCCTCCTGTTTGTTTCAGCTCCATGGCTTCTATAATTGAAACATTGTTACCATGAGCAGAGGCCAAGCCAGCCTAGGCAGGCAGTTGCAACAAAAGCCTGCTGTTTACTATAGCTCTGTGGCTGCCGCCCACCATCTTGGCTGGGTTAATTTGCATACAGCCACTTTGATTGACTGGTGGGCATGGCTTGGCTGGTGGGCATGGAGAGACGGTTAATTTGTATATTACTCTTTTTTATCATTATTATTTTTATTACATAAAGTTTTACAAAGATTAGTACATATATCTCTTTTTTCCCCTGCCCTTCCCCCAGCCTCCCCTACCCCCCAATGTTTTGTGTCCATTGGTTATGCTTAAATGCATGCACCAAAGTCCCTTGGCTGATCTGTTCCCCCCCTCAACGTCCCTGTCCTTGTTGCTATAATTTGACAGTCTGTTTGATGCTTCTCTGCCTCTGTATCTATTTTTGTTCACCAGTTTATAATGGTTATTATTATCCATACATGAGTGAGGACATGTGGTATTTTTCTTTCATTAATTTACTTAATAGCATCCCAATATATGGATATATATACCAATTTATTTTTCTATTTTCTAGTTAATCAACAATTGGGTTGTTTCTAGTTTTTTACTGTTATAAATTGTGCTGTTATGAGTATTTGCTTACAAGTCTTTGTTGTGGACATTTATTTATCCTGGGTAAGTGCCTAGGGGTGGGATTCTTTAACTAGAGTAGGAACTGCCAAATTGTTTTCCAAAGTGGCTCTATAGTTTTCAGTTTCCACTAACAATACTTGAGGTTGCAGTTGTTCCACATCCTCACCTGCACTTACTCTCTCAGCCAGCTCAACCTGCTATAACAAAAATACCATAACCTTAGCCAATTTGGCTCAGTGGATAGAGCGTCAGCCTGTGGACTGAGGGGTCCTGGGTTTTATTCCGACCAAGGGTACATGCCTGAGTTGTGGCTCAATTCCCACTGGAGGGTGTGCAGGAGACAGCCAGTCAGTGATTCTCTCTCAACATTGATGTTTCTATCTCTCCCTCTCTCTTCCTCTCTGGAATCAATAAAGAAATAAATACATTTAAAAAAATACCATAGAACAGGTGGCAAAAACAAAATAAAACAAAACAACCCCAGACAGACATTTAGGACTTCTTGGGCATGATGGTAGTGTAGGTAAACATAATATTCACATCCTCCAGTAACCATCATTCAGAACCACCTGAAATCTGTCTGAATAGAACCCTTAGAACTAGAGAATTAAAGAATACACCAGATAGAGACTGGTAGGAGGGGTGGAGATATTGAACGGGCTCATTTCACATCCACATGTGGTGGATAAAAATTGAGAGGAATATCTCTGAGGTACAAAGGATACTAGCTCCATCCCAGGACCCCATCCCAGGATTCCAGTGCCAGGAAAAGAAGTCACCATGACTTCTGACTATAAAAACAAGAGAGGATTGAGGTTGAGGGAGACAGAGGGCTACTGGAGTCTCAGACACTTCCTCTTAAAGAACCTGTGTACAGACTTAGTTGGACTCATTCCCTCTGAGCTGTAGTGCTGGGGCAGTAGCCATCTGCAGAGACATATGGGGAAAAACAGTTGTCTAGCCTTGGTTCACAGCTTGGCCTCACTTGGACACCTCCAAGCTCAACACAAGTAGCAGCCATCTGCAAATCACTTTGTAACTCATGATGGTTGGCCCTGGGAGGACTCAAAGCCAGCACACCCTATGGACAGCTTCAGGCTATGTGAAAGTATCACTATCCAACTTCCTCCACAAGTAACACACTCAAGGGGCAGACTCAACAGGCACCCGAGCTCTGCTGAAATAAGTCCTGCTTTGTGGGGTGGACTTCTGCACAACTGAACTTCCATGGGGGTTACAGCCAGTCCTTACAGCTGATTGGCCTGTAAGGTAAATCCCTCCCATTTATGTGACAACAGAAATCAAGGCTCAACTACAAGAGAAGGGTGTACAGAGCCATATGGGAGCACCTCAAGTGCCCAGCTTGGGTAATCAGGGAGGCTGTGCCACTGGATCCTACAGGACACCTACTACATTAGGCCACTCCACCAAAACTGGGAGATGTAGCAGCTCTACCTAATACATAGAAACAAACATAGGGAGGTTGCCAAAATGAGGAGACAAAGAAATATGTCCCAAAAGAAGAAAGAGAACAAAACTCCAGAAAAAGAACTAAACAAAATGATGCAAGCAATCTATTAGGCACAGAGTTCAAAACACTTGTTTTAAGGATGCTCAGTGAACTTATTGAAAACCTCAATAGCATAAAAAAAAACAATCAGAAATGAAGGATATACTAACTGAAATGAATAAAAATTTACAGGGAATCAACAGTAGAGTAGATGAAGCTGAAAATGAAATCACTGATTTGGAATATATAAAGAAGCAAAAAAAAAAAAAGAAAGAAAGAAAGAAAGAAAGAAAGAAAGAAAGAAAGAAAGAAAGAAAGAAAGAAAAGAAAGAAAGAAAGAAAGAAAGAAAGAAAGAAAGAAAGAAAGAAAGAAAGAAAGAAAGAAAGAAAAATACCCAAACAGAACAGGGGGAAAAAAAGGAATTTTAAAAAATTAGGATAATATAAGGAGAGTAAGACAACTTCAGCATCCCAACATTTTCATCATGAGAATGCCGGAAGGAGAAGAGAGAGAACAAGAAATTGAAAACCTATTTGAAAAAATAATGAAAGAAAATTTTCTAACCTGGTGAAGGAAATAGACATAGAAGTCCAGGAAGCACAGAGAATCCCAAACAAGATGAACCCAAAGAGGCCCATACCAGGACACATCATAATTAAAACTCAAAGATTAAAGACAAAGACCTTAAAAGCAGCAAAAGATAAGCTGTTAGCTACCCACAAGGGAGCCCCCATAAGACTGTCAGTGGATTTCTCAGCAGAAACTTTGCAGGCCAGAGAAGATTGACAAGAAATATTCAAAGTGATGAAAAGCAAGGATCTACAACCAAGATTACTCTATCCAGCAAAGCTGTCATTTAGAATCAAAGGACATATAAAGAGCTTCCTAGACAAGAAGAAGCTAAATGAGTTCATCACCACCAAACCACTATTATATGAAACTAGGGGTCCGGTGCACGAAATTTGTGCACTGGGGGTTGGGGGGTTCTTCAGCCCAGCATGCCCCCTCTCACATATTGGGAGCCCTCAGGGGGTGTTCTATTTACGGCTTAGTTCCTCCCTGATCCCCTTGGGGAGCAGGCCTAAGCCACAGTCTGGCCTCCTTTTATGGGAGGCAACCAGGCTAATCCGGGGAAGCCACCAACCACATCAACCCTGCTGCTGCAGCCACTGCCAGTCACCACAGCCACCGCCAGTCACCACAGCCACCAAGGTGTTTTCATCAACATGGACTCCAGTCCCTTCACGATGAAGAAATGACAACTTTCTTTAAGCATTTTCAAGATGTGTCTTTCATAGGATATGACATTTCTTTCTTTCTTTCTTTTTATCCACACCTGAGGATATGTTTCCATTGATTTTTAGAGAATGTGGAAGAGAAGGGAAAAACAGAGAGAAACCTCAAAGTGAGAGGAACACTTTGATTGGTTGCCTCTTGCATATGCCCTGACCTGGGCCCTAGCCAGGGAGGAGCCTGCAACCTAGGTAATGTCCTTGGTCAGAATTGAACCTAGACCCTGCAGTCAGCAGGCTGAGGCATTATGCACTGAGTCAAACTGGCTAGGGCAGGATATGACATTTCTTAGCCCTTCATTTTTTTCTCCAGGAGTGTGGTGGAAAATCCCTAGATGCCTTTTTGGGTTATTATTACCCAGGTTACTAAGAATATTACCAGTGGCATACATGGAACTTAGCCAATGAGCAGTCAGAAAAGGTGTTTCCTCTGTAGTTCACTCCGATCACTGGCTCCACCCCTGCCCAGGCCTGTAACTTCTGCCTGAAGCTGCAGGTCTGGGCAGAAGACCCCCAAACCCCTCTGATCGCTGGCTTCACAGAGCCCAGAACTCTGCGATCAATGGCTCTGATCCTGCCCCCTGCCATCACTGGCTCTGCCCTTGCCCCACTGGCAACCTCTGGCCAAAGCTGCAGGCCTGGGCAGGGGACCCCCAGACCCCTGCATTGTTGGTTCCACTGGTGCCCAGACCCCTGCGATCACAGGCTCCGCCCCTGACCCTCCGATTGCTGGCTCTGCAGAGCCCAGGCACCTGCGATCTCTGGCCTTGCCCCTGCCCAGGCCTGAGGCCTCTGGCCCAGGCCTTATGCCTGAATAGGGCACCCTCATACCCCTCTGATCACTGGCTCTGCCCCTGCCCCCTCTGATCACCTGCTCCACCCTTGCCCATGCCTGATGCCTCTGGTGACGGCCTCTGACCTGGGCAGGGGACTCCCAGCACCCTCTGATCGCCTGTTCTGCTCCTCAGGCCTCCCGCCTCCCCCACCACCTGCCTGGCTAACAGGCCTGACCACTTCAGTGGCAGGGCTGAGCCGGACTGGGCGCCGCCATCTTGTGGCCATGGAGGTGGCCATCTTGTGGCTGTGGGTGCCGCCATCTTGTGGCTATGGGTGCCACCATCTTGTGGCCATGGGGGAAGCCATCTTTGTCATGGAGTGATGCCTAAGTTGCATATTACTCTTTTATTAGACAGGATGTGGCTATGGGCACCTCCATCTTGTGGCTATGTGTGCCGCCATCTTGTAGCCATGGGGGCGGCCATCTTTGTCACAGAGTGACACCTAATTTGCATATTACTCTTTTATTAGATAGGATGTTAAAAGGTCTTTAAAAATAAGGAGAACAAAGATTAAAAATATGAATAATAAAATGACAATAAATACTTATCTATCAATAATTGAATGTAAAAAAAACACACACAAACAAGCAGAACAGAAACAGATTCATCAATACAGAAAACATTTTAATGATTACCAGATAGGAGGAGGCTTGCAGGGGATGAGTGAAAAAGGTGAAAGTGTTAAGAAGTACAAATTGATCATTACAGAATAGTCATGAGGTGTAAACTACAGTATAGGAAATATAATTAATATTCTAATAACTGTATGATGTCAGGTGTAAAATTTATTGGGATGATCGCTAAGTCATGTAATGTCTAATCACTGGGGTGTAGACCTGAAACTAATCTATGTTAATAAAAGGGTAAAATGCTGTTAGACTCAATAAACCGAACATCCTTCTGGACAAAGCCTCGGTGGTGAAGGCCAAGGCAGAGGTGTTTAGGGGCAATCAGGCAGGCAGGCAGGCAGAGGCAGTTAGGGGTGATCAGGCAGGCAGACAGAGTGGTTAGGGGCAATCAGGCAGGTAGGCAGGTGAGTGGTTAGGAGCCAGCAACCCCGGATTGCAAGAGGGATGTCTGAGGGGTCCTGGATTGGAGAGGTTCAGGCCAGGCTGAGGGACCCCCACCTCCCATGCATGAATTTCATACACCAGGCCTCTAGTATAATAATACTAGAGGTCCAGTGCAGAACATTCATGCACTGGGAGGTGTGGGGGTCCCTCAGCCCAACCTGTACCTTCTCCAATCTGGGAGCCCTCCCCAATCTGGGCGTTTCTGTCTGTTTTTGCAATCATATGAGTGAATTGTCTGAGACCCCAACTCAGTTTGGTTTGTTGCTCACAGAATAATAGAGACTTTTTTTTTCTTTGCTTCATTGGTGGAGATTTCCTGGAAGTTTTAGGATATCTTCCCTTTAATTTTTCCTAGACACTCTGATTTTACTTATGTCTCTCACCTTTGCTTTCCCTCCATTCCCCACCACAACAGTAACTTGCTCCAGGCTCATTTTGCTCTAGTGTCTAGGAGTTCCATCTGCCACCAGAACTACAATTCCCAGCATTCTTGGTGCTACCTGCGCTCTTGGTTTTCCCTTCCTGCTCTGTCTCTGTCCCATGGCCTCCCACTCTGCCAAGTCCTCCAAGCTGCTAGCTCTCCCTCTTTCCTCTCCACATTCTCACTCTGCTGCCTCTAGGTCCCTATACTAGCTAACCAACTGTCCCAGTTTCCCAGGGACTGAGGACATTACCAAGATGAGTTGGTCACCTACTTGCTCCTCTCATTTCACTTTCTGCCTGTGCGTCTTCCCCATGTAGTCTTAATCTTTGGTTCCACCTGCTTTTCTCATTCCTTTCTGTTGTCTCCTTTCTTCTCCCTTCAGAAACTCTGACCCTTGAATGTTTTATCACATCTACCTGCAACTGCCAAAAGTAGAGAAAGAGCAATCTGAGGGCATCAAAACAGCATTCTGTTTATATTTCATCTAAGGCAGACAACCAACGTTTTTTGTTGTTAATCCTCACCGGAGAATATTTTCCATTGAATTTTTAGAAAGAGTGAACGGGGAGAGACAGAGAGAAACATTGATATGAAAGCAGCACATCAATTGGTTGCCTCCCGCATGCTCCCCAACCAGAACCAGAACTGGAGTCGAGGATCGAGCCTGCAACCAAGGTACATGCCCTTGACCAGAATCGAAAACTGCGACCCTTCTGTCTGTGGGCTGACACTCTGTCCACTGAGCCACACCGACTTTTTAAAAATAATGCAAAAGAAGGAAATTGGGCAAAAGAAGTAAGCTCATTTATTCCAAGTCTTTAGAATGACTTTTTGCATATTCTGGGTGCATAGTCACACACATGCACCCAAAATCAAACTTTCGCGATGTACTCTGGGAGAAACTCTGTCTAATGGCCTGCGGCAGATTCATCACTACTTTCTGTTTATCATTATTTTCAGTAGTCCCCCAGCTGTTTGTAAATCCACTCTCACAATGTATCACAAGTGTTTCTGAGGGTGTTGGGGTTCCTACCTTCCTTGCAAGGCTTTGAGTCCCTTGGGAACAAAGACTATTACTTTCCTATCTTTGCATCTTCAAAGATACCCTGCCTGGCTGCATAATTCACTTGCAAAGTTGATTCTATCCTGAGACCTCAGATATTTTAGGACCATCAGCTCCAATAGCCAGATGAAAAGCAAGTTGGCTTGAGTGGTGCTTTCCACTCATCTTGGGAGAATGTGATTCTGCCTGTTCAAAATGGTGGTCCCAAATTGAAGCCACTTTGGGAAGAGATTCAAAGAAGCTTTTGTGTTCTTCAAGATTTTATTTGCTTGAGACATCCTTTTAATAGTCACTCTCCTATTTGAGAGTGACTATTACTTTTTTATTGTTTATTACTTTTGAAACAAAAAGAGGAGGCAGTGTAGATACCAGTTTTGTCTTTAGGGCACAAGTTTCTAAGGACAGTGGTATGTTCAGTGTCAAACTGTTGGTGAATCTCTTTGGGGCAAGAACCTCTGATTCACTTACGCAACTTAATTCAAGTGACAGGCAGATGCACATAGCTGGGGCAAGTTTTATCCAATGGAGGTCATCACCTCATTAAGTGGAAAACAGCTGGGGAGCATACATTTATAAAGTTACTAAAGCCTTGTCATTGAGGTGCTTTAGGAGGCTAACACAGATGATCCTTCAGAAAAAAATGATGTATTCTGTTTTCCTAGCATGGAAAAATCAAGTCTAATTAGGCTGAGATATTGTGTCAGTTTAAAAAATGTGAATCAATTTTGACAAGATTCACATACTAAATCTATTCTTACTCCACTTTATACTCCCACTCTTTTTAAAATATATTTTCACGTTTCATAAAAAAATTATCTTTATTGTTGGAAGTATTACATATGTCCATTTCCCCCCATTGACCCTCTCTACCTCCTCCCTTCCCCGCCCTAGGCTTTTCCTGAACTATTGTCCATCCATGGTCGATGCATTATATGCATATAAGTTCTTTGATTAATCTCTTCGTGCTCCCTGGACCCTTCTTCTTTCGCTCTGAAATATGTCGGTCTGTTCCATACTTCAGTGTCTCTGGCTCTTTTTTGTTCATCAGTTTATTTTGTTCATTAGAGTCCAAATATACATGAAATCATGTGATACTTGTCTTTCTCTGACTGCCTTATTTCGCTTAGTGTAATACTCCCACTCTTTTTATTGTTGCTGTTGTTGTTGTTGTTGTTGTTGTTGTTAATCCTCACCCGAGGATATTTTCCCATTGGTTTTTAGGGAGAGTGGAAGAGAGAGGGAAAGATAGAGAGAAACATTGTCATGAGAGAAACACATCAATTGGTTGTCACTTGCATATGCCCCAACAGGGTTTGGGCTGGGGAGGAGACTGCAACCAAGGTACGCACCCTTGACCGGGATCAAACCCGGGATCCTTTGGTCCGCAGGCCGGTGCTCTATCAACTAAGCCAAACTGGCTAGGGCTTTTTTTTTTTTCTTCTTAATTGATTTCAGCAAGGAAAGGAGAGGAAGAGAGAGATAGAAACACCAATGATGAGAAAAAAATCATTGATTGGCTGCCTCCTGCACATCCGCTCCTGGGAATCGAGTCCGTAACCCGGGCATGTGCCCTTGACTAGGATCAAACCTGGGGCCCTTCAGTCTCCAGGCGGATTTCTCTATCCACTGAACCAAACTGGCTAGGGCTATATTCCCATTCTTAATAATGAATGTTGCACTGTTTTCTCTGGTTCTTTGTTGAAACACACTAAATAAAAAAGCTTGCAAATACATTAATACACAAATTCAGCCTTTAAAAATACAAACATGAATTATAAAAGAAGTTCATGTTCTTTTTATTTCTACAACTTTCTGTGCTAACATTTTCTTTAATGGTTAAAATGAGTAAATTGGGAATTATCTATAAAACAGTAATTGAATTGTAGATAACAGTAGCTTGCACATCTCAAATATGTTTTTTTAAATATGAGCTTTAACTTGTAACTGTCTCAAAGTCTATAGAGTACATTGTAAAAATTACATGTTTGGAGCACCTAAGGTGAAAACTCAGGCTGGCCTTCGTTACTTAATTTTATTTGCCATAATCATGTTAGCTTTTAAACTGGTTTTTTTAACAGCTCAATTAGCTATAGTATGATTATGTTTTAGAGAATCTAATATGAACTTCCCTATGTTTTTATTAACTTTATTTTTTGAGATATAATTGACAATATTATATTAGTTTCTGATGTAACATGATTTAATACTTTATATATTACAAAATGATCACCACAATAGTTAAAAAAATTTTCATATAAGAACTTTTAAAATCTACTCTCTTAGAATCGTTCAAATATATAATATTCGTAACTATCATCAGGAACTACCAAAATTCCTGATACACAGAACTTTAAAAATCTTTAAATAAACATGGAATTTTCTTCATCATCCTCTGAATTAACAATAGAAAACTAATAGCAGAGAGAAAATATCTTATATAATAAAAGGGTAATATGCAAATTGACCCTAATTGGTGGAATGACCAGAACAACTGCTTGACCAGTTACTATGAGGCACACTAACCACTTCTCGGTCCCTTCCCTCAGCCGGCAGGCTCCCATCACATGACGGTGAATGGGGAACCGGGAGTGAGTGGCGGGGGATGTGGGCAGCGCCAGGGCAAGGCCCCCACCCCACTGGTCACCCTACACACAGAGAACAACATATGGCGGGGGCAGGGCTGGTGAGCAGGCAAGAACGGCCTATCGCTTGGTCCCTTCCCCTGGCCAGCAGACTCCAATCACCAGATGGTGAACGGGGAACCGAGGGTGGGTGGTGGCAGGGGGCAGGGCTGGTTGCCAGCAGCTGGGGAAGATGGCCCTGCTCACAGGGACCATACCCACATACGAATTTTGTGTGCTGGGTCTCTAGTCTATATATAAAAGGCTAAGTGACTAATCATACATTCATCCAACCATCCGACCAACCAACTGGCCAGTACATGTGATGCACACTGACAATTTAAAAATGAAACGTTGATTCGTGCATGCATAATACATATAAAGCTCTCACTGGTGCCAACCACACACATTTTAATTTTATAATACCATATTATATATAATATTTTTACATGTAATTTTTTGCAGTAACATAATTACCACACAAATCTTTCTTTTAATTAAATTCCTTTCAATGTGCACAAATCTGTGCACTGGGCCACTAGTTTTAAATATTTATAGCTACATAATAAGATATACATGAAAAATTATTGAAGACTACCATGAAACAGTGATGTCTGTGAGGGATGAGATTGGTCAGGAGGAAGAGACTCTGACCTTTCACTTTATACCTTTTTGTATAGTTTTTTATTTTAACTTTCAGCATGTATCTCTTTTATAATAATTTTTAATAGTGAAAATAGTAAAGATAAAGCATCAGGAGAAATATCAGAAAAGTAAAGAAAAATCCTCTGGAGAGACAGCAAGATGGCGGCATAAGGTAAACACCGTAAATGCAGCCGTGAACAACTATTTCAGAAAAACCACGAAAAGAACACATGGATACCACTCGCACCCACAGGAAGGCTGGCTGAGTGAAAATCCTACAACTAGAAAAGAGTCTGAGACTCAGAGGAGCGGCGGAAGCAAAGTAGAGAGGTACGGAGGCGCGTGCACGGGGCTCGGGGAGAGGGCTGGCGCCGGAGGACGCCGTTCTTTTCCAAAACAGAGAGAGCCACAAGTTCCCAGCGGCTCTGAACTCCAGTTCCAGGCGAGTTTCTGAGGACCCAGACACCCGGAGAAGGGGGACTGACTGGCACCGGGAGGAAATCCAAAGCGGGTTTCTCTCAGCGTTGCTTGCAGCAATTACCGTGGGACACAGAGACCTGGTGTCTCTCAGCGCAGGGCTGAGAAGCACCATAGCTATGTGCCCCGCCCTGCCCTGCAAACTCCCTGAGGCCCAGCCCCTCCCAAGCTGCGTCAGAGGCTTTTGCATATAAAAGACTGAGTAGCCTAAGGCAAAGGCTTAATCAACACCTCCTTAAAGATATAGGAGCCAGCCTCACCCACTGGCCAGAGTGGGACTAACCTAAACAAAACAGATCCACAAGGAACACACTCAGGGCAGATGCAGTGAGCATAAAAGCCCCGCTGAAACAACTCTTGTCCCATAAGGGTGTCTCCAGCACAGAAGTTCTCCCACTGTAGACACAGCTGACTCTCATAACCAAGTGGCTTAGAGGTTAACTCCTCGCAGTGATCGCCTAACTCAGAAAAGGAAGCAGCCAAAATGCAGAGACAAAGAAACAGATCACAAATGACAGAAATGGAGGAAAGAAAACGACAGGATATAGAGTTCAAAACCACGGTTATTAGGTTTTTCCAGAAATTTCTAGAGACTGCCGATAAATTTAATGATCCTCAATAAATCTAATGAGACCCTCAAGGATATGATAAAGGACCAACTAGAAATTAAGCATACACTGACTGAAATAAAGAATATTATACAGACATCCAACAGCAGACGAGAGGATCGCAAGAAGCAAGTCAAAGATATGAAATATGAAGAAGCAAAACCCACCCAGCAGGACAAGCAAAAAGAAAAGAAGAAAAAAGAAAAAGGATC
>PVJC01010456.1:6640-43763 GCA_004026665.1 Murina feae
TAATTGATAGGTTCCCTTCTGCACATGTCCCAGCTGGTGATCAAATCAGCAACCTAGGTATGTGCTCTGACCGGGAACTGAACCTGCAACCTTTTGGTGTAGAGGACGAAGCTCCAACCAGCTAAGCAACCAGGCAAGGGTGGTTCTGCCTTTTTCAAGAAGTCTTCTCTTCACCCATCTGAATCTATTTTATTCAGCATCAGTTCTTTTTTTAATACAAAAGACAACTCATACTTAACAAACAAACATCTGAATTGTGTGAAGGAAAAGGCGAAGTCCTGTCTGGTCCCAAGTTCCGTGTGCTTTTCCTTTCAGTCAGTTGTCACATATGGCCAAATACACTTTTAACAGAAATAGAAACATCATATACATGTTGTTTTGTGACACTTGCTTTGTCTCAAAGCTGTGGATCATCTATTACACTCATTGAATGCGTCACTCTTTATATCTGATTTTATTTAACTTTTTAATGTGTGTTAGTCTTACTCTTCCAACTAAAATAAGCTCTTGAAGGACACAGGATGTATCTTAAGTTTTTGTCCTTTCCCATTAGGGATGCACAGAGGCCCGTCCTGTAAGAGACACTTAGTAAGTATCGTTGGTTGAATTGGATATTTTGAGTCTGTATCCTAGTGTGATCTTCTATAAATTTAGGAAAAGTCTTAGATGACTCATTAATTACTTTCTTTTCAATGTAGATAGTCTTTCAGATGAACAAAATATTTAGAAATGCAGTTATCTGTAAAATTAATATTTGGATGAAGGGAGAGAAAATGGGTGACCGAAATCTGAGAATGTCCAGCGCAAGGCATAGTGTTGGGAACAATTTGGTTTGTGGAAGAAGGGAAGGATAGCAGCTAGAGGGGCATAAAAAAGGAAAATCAACAGAAAGCTTAAGAGTGACTGGCTGTGGACTGAAAAGAGGGCGTGAGTGAAGGGAAACTCTCTGAGAAGTGAAGTAAATACAGTCTATACAAAAACTACAAAAGAAACCTGTTATACTTTCAAGTAGAAACTAAGAGCCCTGCTGACTTCCAAAATATATGTTCCTAAAGTAAGAGAGGTGTAAGCTTTGTGGCAAAGGAAAGAGACAGTATCTTACTTGCCCTGGAACAGTTGAAAAACAGAAAGTTTTGTTGCAAGGATCTGAGACTGTCAGCTAAAATACATGACATGACATAAAAGTTCAAAATTAATATCACCCTCTTTTTTTTTTTTTTTACTTTTGATGCTCACCTCACAAATCTGTTGAGCAATCCTTTTTTTTTTTTTCCTTAAATTGGGTAAGTATTGTCTTATTCTAAAGGTTTACATTAAAGATATCAGTGATAGGACACACTGACCAAATGATCATTTGAAAAACAACAAATGCACTGTTTTTGAAGCGGAACCAATAGCCCAACCTGTGTGTTTTCTAACAAACGCTGTTTGAACTTGAAAAGTTCTTCATGCCGGTGGAAAGCGAAATGGCTGCAGCTTAAATTGCAAACTGCAGGACATTTTCTGAAGTTTTAGAAGTTGCATTACTGAATACAGGTGACCGTCTGCATAATTGTGTAAAGCTGATGAAATGGATCTCTGATTGCTTTCCAAATTCTATCGGAGCGAATTCACAGGTGATGGTTTTAAGCAGAGCAAGGACAGATGAACTGGCTCACATAAAATTAAACTGTTAAAGACAGAAAAGTGGAGTAATCCTACAGCTTCACAAGATGTTATACATACTTGCAATTCTGATGGCAGATATCTTCTTGTCCTCCCCTGACGGGCTGTTTTTGTGGTATTTTATAATGCATTTACCTTTTCCTATTAGTCATTACCTCTCTTATGTAGTCTCTCAACTCTGACTTCACAATATTTAGACTAGTAAATGTTATTGGTGGAAAAAAATGTCATGAGAAAATTGTTTTGTCATAAGATTTTCAATTTCTTAAAAGGTGTCCCTTCAATATTTCTTCTGCTGGGAATTCTTTAGACAGTTGGGCATTAGTGACACAGGGGAAAATGCCTGTGTTGTGTTTCTGCTCATGGAGGCCTTTGCCTTGTGTTTCTGTCGTCGGCACCGTGTGTGCAGTGGTGAATGTGAAGGAGGGCTAAACCACAGAAGGGCCGAAGGGAGGGGAGCTTCGGACGGGAGCTTCTCTGACCACCACAGTGGACTAAGCCTCAATACAAAGAAATCCCACCGCCACACGCACTCCACATTCAAAGCTGCATAGGCGTTATTTCTCTTCTCCAGGGAAGGAACCTGTGGCCAAGAAAGATTAAGTAATTTTCCCAAGGTCCCAGGTAGTGGTGAAATCAGGATTAGAACTCAGCTCTGTCTGATTCAAAATCCCATCTCTTTCGTCATCACGCTTGTGGTTTCGTTTCTTCATTTTAAAAATGCGATAGAAGTAAAGCCATTGCTAATAAAAGGAAATTAAAACTTGTAATAAGTCAGTTTGTTTTTCCTAATTCGAGACTGAAAACTGTGACTAGAAATTTTAGTATTTAAATGTCACTTACGTGTCTGTCTTGATTGGGATTAATATCTCTGATGCCTTCTCTATCTCTCCATAATCCGTTTCCATGAATCTTATTCCTTAGAGAAAAGAACCCTTCATTTGTAATGACCATCTCCTCGGGATGGGAGGCGGGGGGCTGTGTTCAATTGTATTTCTTGAGACACTCACATTCCCGTGGAATTGATTGCTCCACCCTAGGGCACAGCCACCCTGGGAACTGGAGGATTCACACCCATGTCTCCTAAATACATCATTTTCTCAAGTGGTTTTTTGCTTCTGTGGTGTCTTTTGAAATGTTTACAAAGTATTTCCTTATCATTCCTCCAAACCAAAGTGGCATCCTTTGTCCATTCAATTCTATGTTTTTAGTGGTTTTGATAGTTCGAATAAAAGCAACAGGTTAGTATAGATGATGATTAAAAGTTGGTAGTTGTCCAGTTGCCCTGCCAGTTGTGAAGTGTAGGAGAAGACTGATTAGAAAATGTCTGTCTCACAGTATATTTTAAAATGACTTATTATAAACATGTTCTCCTTTTCTGTGTCAGAGGATGTTAAAATACAGCAGAGAGATAACTCAATTTAGTTCAAACGCCATTTTCTTAATGAGAAGAATTAGCCGGGAACAGGGTTGCCAGCGGCTGAGTCCGCACACAGAATGCTTGTCTTGTTTTCCTTGAGCTCCTTTGATTGCGCCCAGCGCTAAGTTTGTACTGAATGGGCTCAGCTTGGTTCTTGGCAAGCACCAGGGAGTAATGAATAGTGGAACATCGAAAGGCTGAACTGTCCTGGCACAAGCCCCGTGCTGGTCTGATGAGCTAACCGTGGCATTGTTTGATGAGAAGGCCCTGTGTCCTTTTGGAAATAAAATCTTGGCCTGTGGACAGAGGTCCATGTACACAGATTGAATGTCTCTGTTTTCCTGCTATGCTATTCCATTCACAATTAAACTTTGAAAGCAAAGTTCTGAAGAGGTTCTTGAATGCCTCTCTTCCTTGGGTGCCCAGAAACAAGTGGCTGATGTAAAAATGACAAAACTCTACCCTTTCATTTGGTGGCTCTCTGAAATTTACATCAAAGACTCCAAGAACAAACTCTTCAAGCCAGAGAGCACTGTACACACTCACTTCTTTCTCCCCACAAACTGTCTTCTCTCCGAAAGCTGTGGTAATTTACCACATAGTTCTGCTATGGAATTTCTGATACTCAGATCTCTATGTTTATAGTCAAACATCTAAATTTGTCTTAGTACATCTAAATTCTAAAAATGAATTGATCTTCTTATGAGTATTTTCGTTTGAAAGCAAAGTGGAAAAGTTAAGCTCTAGTGGTTGATTAAAACTATGACATTATAACTTGCTTTCCCTTTGCAATTTTTATTCTTTTCTAAAAAAATGTGTTTTCATTGATTTCAGCGCCAGAGAGATAGAAACATCAATGTGAGAGAAACATTGATAGGCTGCCTCCTGCATGCCCTCTAATGGAGATCGAGCCTGCAACCTGGGCATGAGACCTGACTGGAAATTGAACCATAACCCCCTGGTTCATGGGACGATGCTCAACCACTGAGCCATACCAGCTGGGCTATAATTTTGATTCTTAAAAACAGAACAAAAATTCTGTAATCAGAGAGTGCCTAAAGAAGCCAGGAATATAAACTTACTTTAGCTGTTTTGAAACTGCTGTTTATATTGTGAATTATCAAGAAGAGCCTCCTAAGAGTCATTTTATAGCACATTTTAGTTCTATGTTATAAAACCATGCTCCTGGAAGGGTATAGACAGGTAAATAAAACCATAAAAAAACCTGCATTATGGAAATATTAAAAATCTGAGGATATGTTATAGAAATATGACATGAAGTACATACAAATATGACAACATAATTTCTGGGATTTGCTTTAAAACAATTGGAAGTGGGGAAGGGTATAGGAGAAGCAGATCAGCATATAAATGATGTAAGATTGGCAATGAGTTGATCATTGTTGATCTGGCGGAGGTGGAGGATGCATATATGAATGTTTATTATAGTATTTCCTGTACTTCTTTACATGTTTGAGGTTTTTTCATAAAGAAAGGCTAACAGTTTTTTCTGATAATTCAGAATGATGGTTTCAGAGAATGAAATGTTTTCTTAGTAAAAAAAATTTAAAAATCTAAGATGCTTTTAAAAACTTTAAAATATTTTCTGATACGCAAATAATTCTAGGATATATAAATAATTTTTTCTTCAGTGATTGCACTTAGAATGCTAGTGGAGCATGTGGACATAAAAAATCAAGCTAGAAATAATGTTAAGTAAAATGCTAGGGTCATTGAGTTAATTGGGATAGTTAAGTTAGTCTCTACTATAGGTTATCCACAGTTGCACAATCTAGAATATTACTCTGTTGCAATGCAAGCAGTAAACCATCTGAGGCATGTAAGGCAAGGAAGGAAATGGATGTATTTTTGTAGGTGTGACTTGTCATACCATTATGGGCATGGAAAAGGTTTGGTCAACAGAATATCAGTTACGAGATTGAAAGATGTTCCATGTGCTAAAAGTAGCTTCTACATATGTTAATGTCTATTTATGTCACACAATAAGCTGTTTTATCCTTCATTTTTGTTTGGCTAATCAACTATATTAGAGTTCCGTTTTTTCAGTTTTTAAAACTATGTTTACAGTATTGCTTGGCTGAGGCCGTATGTTGATGGACTCCCAGTGGGAAAGCTTCACCCCAGTGAGGCTGTTCATTAGGTGTCAGATGCAGAAGAAACCACAGGTAGACATGATGACTGTCAAACAAGCACAGTGAGTCTTGGATATCTCTGCTTTGCTCTGGTACTACTTGTAGTATTTCCCTGGATAAAGTATTTGAGAGTTTCGGTGACTGGTCATCTATGAACAGAATAAGGCCACACCCTTCATGTATTCATGTTTATAATCTTCTACTCCCTCCATTTAAAAACGTTACTTCAGCCCTGACTGGTTTGGCTCAGTGGATGGAGCTTTGTCCTGCGGACTGAAGGGTCCCAGGTTCGATTCCGGTCAAGGGCATGTACCTTGGTTGTGGGCACATCCCCAGCGGGGAGTGTACAGGAGGCAGCTGATCAATGTTTCTCTCTCGTCGATGTTTCTGACTCTCTGTCCCTCTCCCTTCCCTGTGGAAAATCAATAAAATATATTTAAAAAAATAAAAATAAAAACGTTACTTCAGTTTGGAAAGTTTGGCAGCATTCTATTGAGAGAGATTTTCAAAAAATACTAATTTCTAATACTAAAATTAGTAAAAATACTAATACTAATTTGGCAAATTAATGCCAAATTAAAAGGGACAGGAGGTGAATGCTCAGAAATTAAAGCCATGTCTGTTTGTTTTTTAAATGCACATACTATATCATGTGGACTTTCCTAACTAGATAATGAAGCTCATGTTTGTAGTACACGGTAGTCTGGATTAATTCCTGGTCTTTAAAGAGTAAGATCATATTTATTTATTGGGGACCTACCGAAGTGACTATGTTTCCATTCAGCTAACCCTACCCTTGTCCATTTGTTTACTCAACAAGTATTCACTCGGTGTCTACTAATAGTTTCCCAAATTTCTAGGATACCCAGTGTTGAATAAAACAGGCAAGTTTCTTGCTCTCATAAACTTTTCATTTTAGGAGTTCTGGGTAGATAAATAAGAAATTTACCAGATGGTAGATACTGTTATTTGGAGAGTTAAAGTAGCATGATGTGATGGCCTTTTTGGACAATAACCGCAAGTTTGGTGTTAATTTTCAACTGCGACCAACATCGTGATGGAGAAAATGGGCTTTGAAGCACTAGGGTTGCCCTGTGTGGGCGACTCTCTAAATACAGAGCTGCTCCTGCTCATATCTAAAAAAGTCTGTATTTTCCATTTGCACAAGAACAGTGTTTTTTGTGTTTTTTTTTAAATAATGAACTAATGGTTTCTTACTGAGCTGAAAAATCATTTTGTTAGTGCTTCATGTGTGGGCTCTCCTTGCCTGAGTAAGTTGTTGCTTCAGTGCATATGCAGAGGATAACTGGCATTTATTAACAAAATCAGGTGAGATATTTTGTGCTGCAGTTATGGTGTTTTTTTTTTACTCCTTAACTTTATGAAATTGCTAACAAGCATGGCAGTTAAAATAAAACACTGTGTCTATATCTAGGAAGACAACTAGATTAATATAGCAATCATGCTGTTTAAACAGACTGAGTGTATTTTTGGCTTTTTAGAATTTTAAACCTTTAAAAAGCAAATTTGTCTCTTTTTAAAAATTATGTTTTGGCATAGACAGCATGTCCATGTCCAGCATTGATTTTACCTATCTAGGAAATAGATTTCTCAGTTTGGCTTATTTCTAAGAAGACAGTTTTCTTCATAAAAATGCCTAGTTCCTTCCAAACAATTGAGTTTGTGTCATTTTCTTCTGGCATCTGACTTAAAGATGAAAACTATGCTTGATGCCATCTTTTATCACATCAGACCTCATTGTGAATAAAGTGTACTATATTTGCCACTTACTACCTCTGTCCCAGTGTTAACAGTTATAAATTGTACATAAAGGTTCCTAACATGGAATGTATTCCTAGCCGATCTGTTTAAGTAACAGAGACATGGTCTCAGTTGTCAGAAAATTATCCAATCAGTTAAATACTAGATAACATTCTGTGAAATTGAATAGCTACTCAGTTGATTTATTCTATACATTATACAGGGTTAAGGCTGGAGGAGATGTCTGTTCATATCTTGAGTTTTCCCACATAATGGGCATAAGTACTATCTCCTCTCCTTCTTCCTAACAGTATGGTAAAGGTTAAATAAAAACCACATATTAAGCAAGAAAGTGTCTGAGATTCCAACTGATTTCTGTTCCCAGTCTTTCTTCATTTTCATATTGTAGGTAAACAACTTTGCTATCAGATGGTATTTAGAAAAGTTATGTAGAGATCTCCAAAAGCAGCATTCTGTAAAACATTGATTGTGAATAGGAAAAAAAAAAAAAAAAGATGACCCTCTTGTCCCCCAAATATAAACCTATAACATGTTATGATTTTAAATTAATGTCATAAATGACGCATTTGCTTTATAATATAAATTACTTAAATAAAAAAATAGAAAAGCTAAATATATCACTTACCATTTTTGGCCAGAGAAGCAAGTTTTTCCCTCTGTGTGATGATCAGTAGTATTGCTTCTCTACTAATTTTGAAATGCTCTGATAATATGCACAAGAACTAGGCATGCCAAGGGGAACTTTAAGCTGAGTTTCCATAGAAGGTCACTCACTGGTTTACATATTTGTTCCCTTGTTTCTATCAATTTTGATATGGCTTTTCAAAGTTTAGGCTTTTATAATTATTTTTATTTTTGCTTTAGTTTCCATAAGATTTCTATTCATAGTTAATTATGTAATGATTAGCCCCCAGGAATGGTTTAGACTAACATTTTAGAGCACAATATGCGAGTCCTTACTACAGATTTTAAAAGTAATATATATTTAATTACAAAAAGACCTTTCTCCCATTAGACACCAGGAGCCACATCTGCAGTGTTTGTCTTAATCACAAACACATTTTTATACATGAATGAGAAACTACTATTTATTGTGAATGAACAGAACAATGTTTAGAAATACTTTTCTGTGAAGATATTGAGAGAAATAGAATGAGTAAGGAGAGGTTTCCTGGATTTTTTCCCTCCGAATAGCCACACTGTATACATAGTGCCACATATCTGTCCTGCTGGCATTTGTATTCAGGAAACCTGATCATAAAATAGTAGCCTCTTTCTCATAGAGTCATTCAGTTTGAAAAGTTTCTGGATGTAAGTTACACAGAGATACATAATTAACTTTATCCATTTTGTCAGAAAGACGACGGGCCCGGTGCATGAATTCGTGCACCTTAAAAGGAACTGTGGGCGGCAAGGCTGTGGTGAGCACAGGGGCGGGTCTCAGCCCATCCTCCGTGCCCCTGCCCAGCCCCTCCCGCCGCGGCACCCTGCCCCTGCCTCTGCCACTCCCACGCGCTGATAGTGCCGGACCCACTCACATCGGCTGACAGCATGGAGCGATTGGGGCCAGTGCCAGCAGCAGGTGCCAACGGGGCTGGCGCTGTCAGTGGATGTGAGCAGTGGCTGCTGCCCTGATCATCGCTCAGGAGTAGGGGGAGGTGGAGAAGCCCTCAGGGGTGATCGGGGCTGGCAGCTGCCACTCGCACCAGCTGATGGTGCTGAGCGATTGGGACTGGCGCCAGCAGAAGGTGTGAGCGGTGGCTCTGGTCCCAGCAGTGGATGCACACATGGTGGTCCCCAGCAGCAAGTGTGAGTGCCCGGCCGGAACAAAGAATTTTCAGTAACCACCAGAGACTCACCCCAATGACAGCGACCAGCACCCTGTCTTGGTTTGGCACCCCACTCACCTGCTCCACCATCTCGCCATGGCCGATGCCCACCATGTTCCACGCTCTGCTGCCTGCTGCCAATGACCGCCATGCTCTGTGCCTGCCTCTCCCCCCCACAGTGGTCAGCGCATGTCATAGCAACCAGTTGTTCTGCCGTTTGGCCTGTTTGCATATTAGGGTTTTATATATATAGACTAGAGGCCAAATGCATGAAAACTTGTGCAAGAGTAGGCCTTCCTTCCCCCGGCTGCCGGTACCGGCTTCCCTCAGGCACCTGGGACCCAGGCTGCTTCCCTCCTCCGGCTGCCGTCAGGCACCCAGGATCAGGTTGCTTCCAGCTGCTTGGAGGCACCCAGAACCCCTGCTGGCTTCCCTCAGGCCCTGGCTTCATCAGGAAGGATGTCCGGAATGATGTCTGGTCTAATTAGCCTATTACCCTTTTATTATTATAGATGATTTTGTAAGTTGTTTGTATAGAAGAGCTTTTCCCTTGTGTTTTTCCCTTGGTTCTTGATTACCTAACTGGTCGCAGGGAGCTTAATTTGAACACAATAATGATTGAAAAAGCACTTGCTGCTAAGTGTCACAGGCTGTTTGATGCCAGCACTTCACTCATTATTTTAAGTTTAAGAGCCCAAGGTTCTTAACTGTGCATCCTTCAGAGAGTGTACTGTGTGCAAGTACAGATTTTGACGTTTAAACGATAGACCTCATGCTGCTCTTTTGGAATAATGTGTGGTCAAGGAACTACAAGGGAGAATCTGGACATCTGAATTTAAGGACTATTGTACCTGTGGATGAGTCCTGGCTCCATCATCCTGAATCTGTGGCTTTTTAAGTGTTTAATGGCTTTGACTTTAAAATCCATGCTCCTGTCTTTTACCACATTATCTTACATTTTACATTATATCTTAAAATAAAGTTAGGCGTTAGAGTAAAACATGACACCCTACTGAGTTAAAGATTTTAAATCTTATTCTATTGTCCTTACCCTTAGACAGATCCACCCACTTAATTCTCAAGTCTGCATATAATCTTTGCAAATATAAATGCAGTAAAATTACTAAATCAAAAGATGTTAAAACTGTCAGTGTGGGATTGTGAACATGAATGGGTGCTAAAGAAACTTCTTCTAAGATGCCAGACAAAACTCTTAGGGAATGTCTAGCAGTGTAAATTACCTTTTCAGCTTCTGAATACACTTCAAGATAGAGTTCCTTATTATAAATTTAAAGGAAATACCCTTTATTCGTCATTTTAATGCTCCGCATCAGTGGATTTGACTTTGATTCCTCATGCAGTTTTGCTTTTCCTGAGGACATCACTGACAAAATGAAGTGGGGGTGGTGCAGAACTATGAACTAACCTACTGCATTGTATCGTTTAAAGTAGGTTAAGATTTTTGTTGGGATTATTATAATCAAAGTTTATCAGGCAAGTAAAATACAGAAAGACGATCTTTTTAAACACCAAAATATGTAGCAAATTTTAATAAATTATGAAAATTGAATTTTAATGGACTCTTACTGGGACACTTAGAAATATGCATGAATAGCCCTGACTGGTCTGGCTCAGTGGATAGAGCGTCGGCCTGCGGACTGAAAGGTCCCAGGTTCGATTCCAGTCAAGGGAATGTACCTTGGTTGCGGGCACATCCCCAGTAGGAGGTGTGCAGGAGGCAGCTGATCGATGTTTCTCTCTCATCAATGTTTCTAACTCTCTATCCCTCTCCCTTTGTCTCTGCAAAAAAATCAATAAAAAATATTTTTAAGAAAAGAAGTATGCATGAATAGCATGGTAGTGGGGGAAGAAAGGGGATGTGTATGTGTAAGGCTGAAGATCTAACAAATAGTCCTTTTATTTTCTGTCTAAGAAAATGGTTTAGAATCCTTTTATTTTCCTCTTCACTGTTCATTCTCTGGGTAATTATCTCACAGATTGATTATATACTAGGATTTATTTAATTTGGGAATCGAATAGAGAATATTTTAATTAGGCCCTCAATTCCATAGTATTTCTTCAAAACAAAATTAAAGTGACTAAGTTTTTAAAAATATATGATCCATCTCAACAATATGCACAAACCCGGGACGTACTGCCTATTTTTATTCTGTTCCCTTTGGGAAACATTTGTCCCTCCGGTATGTAATTGAAAAGACCTGTTTGTGTACTCATTTCAGAAAGTATTTAATGAGCTCTATATATGTTTCTTGGCAATGAAAAGAAAACAACTCCACATTTTGTGAAATCTCTGTTTATAGAAATATAAACCCGCTCAGCCATCGCCTCTCCCTCTACCTTTCCAAGGCTGAGAATGCTGGTCTCGGTTAGCAGCGCCATTGTGTCCACCTTTCTGTGGTCATTAGAAAATGTCCAGATGTGGACTGGTCCAAGCGTATGAACCAGAGGTTTTGTAGACATTCTTCAACTGTTAATCACAACAAAGACATTGGTTAATTTTGGTCAGCATATTAAAACAAGTGGTAGTGTGGAAAGTAATATATGAAACTGAAAAGGACTTGATGTCTGAAGCCCTATTTTCTCAGCCTAGCAGATTGCAGTCTGATGCCAAAGCCAACGCCCCAATATAAACAGAGGAGGGATATTGTGCTTTCTGGACAGAGGAGTGTGACACATGGATAAACAAAAGAAAATGTGTGATAGATTAGTTTTTACTCTTACTAAACCGAAATATTTTATTTTGCTACCCACATAGTATTTTAATCTGCAATATAATGTAAGGATTAGAGTTTATTAAATTTTTATAAGAATTCTTATATGCACCTCGTTTTAAATGGAATGCATTTAGGCAAAATGTAGATTTATGGAATTTGCAAATTAAGTTGAAAATTCACATAAGCAGCAGTCTATTTCTTGGGGGCCTGGGGTATATGCTTTGTGTGTGAGGAGTGGGAGATGTAGTGTAAAGAATGGGAGAAATAACTTAAGGTCGGTCGGGTGTCTGTCCTCAAGGAGTGTATTTAATAGCTTGCTCATAGAAGAAGCAAGATTCATATAAAACATACAGCAGAGTAGTAAACAGTAACAGTAACAAGAACATGCAATAAAGTGCCAAAGTGGGTGGCATATTAAAGGGAAAACAGTGTCAGAGCAGACCTCCCTTTCCAAATGAGATTGTGTGCAAAACCCCAGCACAGAAAAGAGAGAAATGTGATTTTTTAAAATATAACTTGGCCATACAAGTTTAAATATATGTGCATAATATTTATTCAAGAAGTTATTCCAAAAATAAGGCCGTATAAATGAACCAAAAAAATTAAATTTAAATAAGTAGCAATGCTTGGGGGGCGGGGTAACAGATCAGCCAAGGGACTTTTGTGCATGCATTTAAGCATAACCAATGGACACAAAACACTGGGGGGTAGGAGAGGCTGAGGGAAGGGCAGGGGAAAAAAGAGATATATGTACTAATCTTTGTAAAACTGTATGTAATAATAATAAGTAGCAATGGGGCAGGTCTATTGTAAGGACTCAATAAATGTTAATTAGTCTTAGTAGTAGTAGTAGCTTTAAATTATGTGCTTCGGGTAGCAGTCACAATGCAGGATTGGCCTCACCTTTCAACTTATTTTCTGTATTTTGTTCAGGTTGCACATTTCTAAGAAAAATCTTAATTCACCTAGAAAAGTAGTTATACTTAACTCAGGTTTTGCTTGGTTTCAATAGCTTGCTTTGCTAATTTCACTTTGTATTAGTCTACTGTTAAGTCAAGATGGCAAGAGAAAAGATTCTTTTAAGTAGAGTCTACTCCTCAAATGGGGTGGGAGGATAAAACTCGGTGGTCCAAGTTAATTCATTCGTTATTTTAGTAATAATTTAAAAAAAGGTTAAGTGTGTGTATGTTGTTGTGTTAATGCATAACAACCTACAACACTGAACCAGACTTTTGAGACCTCCCTCAAATACCCTCATGTAACACAAATGTAGTAAGGCCCAGAGTTTGGGAGCCCCTAGTGTATTTTATAAGACCCTTATCAACAACCTAGTGTAAGTCAAGTCTAACTCACCACCTATTTTTGTGTGGCCCATGTGCTAAAACAAGCTTTTCCATGTTCATTGGTTGAAAATAAATAAGTAAAAAGAATTTATCCTGACATGAATATTTTGGAGGTAGGACCAACAGCACTTGGTGATGACTTTGGTTGTGGGGACACAGTAGAGGGAGGGAGAAGTCACTAGACTATTTGGTTTGGGTTTTTCATTGCAGGATTAATAGTAATACCATTCTCTGAGCTAGGCGGGTTGGAAGAAGGGCCATTAAGAGTTCAGTCTTTGGCACATGGAATTGAAGGTGCTTTTGAGGCATTCACTGAAATGTTCCGCGTGGTCTGCACATCTGTGTCTTAGTAATCTGTGGATAGAGGCCACTCCAGAACCATGGCTGTGAATTCTAGGGATTGGGTATAGGGTGAAGACAGGAAAGAACCTTGGGCCAGGCCTTAAGGAATGCCTTGTAACAACTTTGTTGGAGAGAATGAGCCTGGAAAGTTTAGAGCAGAGGCAGAAAAGTGAGAGAAAACTAAAAGAGTGTTGTGTCCTGGAAGTCAAAGGAAGAGAAGTGTCAGGGAATGATAAAGCCTTAGAGGAGTCAACAAACGGATTGATGCGTGTCCCTGGATTTTGTGATATGAATATCTTTGGTGACTAGAGTAAGAAGTGTTTTGATTAGTCAATGAGAATAGAATCCCTAAATTATTTTTTTATTGAAGTTGTTTATACATTTAACTATATTAGTTTGAAAGAAAACCTACATTCCCAGGTGTGATCTTTTTATTATTCAATTGATCTCCAAGTTTACCATGGCAGTTAATTAAAAAATGTGATTCACTTAAAAAGAAATATGCTTCACAGCAATTTTTTTTTTTTTGAAAACAACTATTTCCCATCACCTAAATACTGGAATCTTACCCAGAGTATACATCAAACCCCCTTTAATAAAAGAGGACAATAATGAGGAAGAAGTTGTTAATGCCACATTCAAAGTGACTTTAAAAAATAAGCAAAACTGGTGACTCATGGGAAATATCACACCACTCACAGTCCTTGTCAATTTTAAGTAGGTTCCATGCTAACTCGATTGTGTTACTCTAATTTATTAAATAACTAGAGGCCCGATGCACAAAATTTGTACAAAGGTTCGGGGGGGGGGGGGGCAGGGGGGTGGTCCCGCAGCTGCCTGCTCCCTCCTTACTGCTTGGCTCGCAGCTCCTTAGTGCTGCCATGGAGGCCAGAAAGGCTCCTGCCACCGCCGCTGCGCTCACCAGTGGTGAGCCTGGCTTCTGGCTGAGCGGCACTCCTGCTACGGGAGTGTACTGACCACCAGGGGGCATTTCCTGTATTGAGCGTCTGCCCCCTGGTGGTCAGTGCACATCATAGTGATTGGTCCGTCTGGTCATTCTGGTCTTCTGCCTTAATGGTTGCTGGGTTTTTATATATATAGATGCCTTTCTCCCTTACCAAGATTTCTTCTATATGGTGCAGAAG
Source organism: Murina feae (assembly GCA_004026665.1). Classification (NCBI taxonomy): domain Eukaryota; kingdom Metazoa; phylum Chordata; class Mammalia; order Chiroptera; family Vespertilionidae; genus Murina; species Murina feae. The sequence goes on from PVJC01010456.1 coordinate 21,055, forward strand.
GAGACTGTATTATTAAAGGAAGTTTGGAAAAGGGGAGGGGAATGTTTGGAACACTGTGTTATGAATTTTGTTTATGGGGATTTGGTGAGAATATTTCTTGTATAGTTTCCCATAGCATTTGTTTTTCTTCTGTTTGTTTTGTTATAATGTGTTATATGTGAAAGTGGACAGAGACTGTATCTGTCATTGTTCAGTTCGCTGGAATCAGACACTGAGATAGAGGTCAGGAGTCTAAGATATTTATTAAGGAACAACTCCTGTGAAAGGAAGCAGGACTGGGCAGCAGGAAAACTCAAACTGTGATGCCGATGAAACAAGGCTTTGGCCAACCCTTCAGGGAGTTGTGGAGTGAGCATTGCTTGTCCAGGTGTCCTGCTTAGGGCTACAATGGGTGGGTCTTTATGTCCCCCTTGCTCACCCACTGTTGCAGGCTGCTGCTTGCGTGAGATGGCTCTCTACAGCCAAGAACCGCTGAGGCAGGTGCTCCTGCACCCCACAGGTGGCAGCAAATCCTTGCTTGAAGGGGGATCTGAGCAGCGCATCTAAGTCTCTGTAATGTTACACAAATTGAGGTGAATGCCTTGTCTACATTTATGTTGGTTTGGATTCTTTATGCTACAAGTAACACTACTAGTAGCTATTCCCACTCATTCAGGAAAGTCACTTGATTATGTGAGCACAAGCCTGGAGGTTGGGTGCGTTTCCTTAAATTAGTAGCTCCAGCTTCATTCCCTGGGATTCTTTTGACTTTGTCATCTTCAGTGTATTGAAGGCTTCTTCCCCCTGCTGACCTCTCTGGCTGTAGCAAACAGGCCATGGTCCCGCATCTGCACAGCCCGTCTCCGGGCCAGCCCAGGAAGAGCATCCGGTGTGTGTGCAGCAGGGTGGCAGAGGTGGGAAGGCACTCAGGAGTAGAGAGGGAGCTGGTAGGGTCTGCTTCCCATGGGTTTCCAGGAGAGATCAGGGGCTGTCAGAAAGGGTGGGAAGACCACCAACAAACCCCGAGGCATGCCTGGGTTTTTTGATAACTAGCCCTGGCTGTGCTGTTGCTGATAGTATTTGTTCTCCTTACCTTGTGGGCATAATTACAGACCAAGCTATCTACTAAAAACTTAGTTACTGAAAACCCAGTTCTCCTTGTTTCCTGAGCTGTTATTTGGGAGATAGATTAAACTTGTAAACACTAAAGCTGTCCCAGAGTTTGCACATCCAATGCAGGGAAGGAGGATGGAGGACCTATGCAAGACAAATGTAGTCAACATCTGTAATTGGTATGTTTGAATTTCATCTTGTCTTTTTTTGCTCCGTTTCTCCTTTGGGTGGTGATAATCAGGAGGCGGGTGGAGGAGAATAAAAGACGCGAGGAGCCTAGATAATTCCACAGTGTAAATCCAAGTTAAATCACTGAAAGCTGACTGTGGGTCAAGTTAAAACTCCAAAGAGAAAAGAAAAATGAATAATACTAGAATATAAGAATTGTAAGTGTTTAAAATATTTATCCACTTAAGTTTTAGTCCCATCTGGCATGCCCATTGTATAGATAGGAGACTCTATAAAAATGTCATTGTCTTAGAGATTTTTTATAAAATATCAGCATTTGATTTCTCTGCCTGTACTAAGTGGTTGAGATTGCAGACTGACACTTATTAATTATACCAGATTTCTAGTTTAATTAGAGGATCTCTTCTGAGACTAAACCTTTTTACCGTTAGGCTGTTTAAAACCTATGAGATAATAAAAAAGGGAGAGTTCTTTTAGAAATGTATTTACATGATTTTAATTAATGATTATAATCTCCATGGTCATTTTTGCAAAAGAGCATTTAATCCCTTAACCAGTTTTCATGATTTGCATTTTGCAAAAACATGTCGGTCCTGCAGGCTTATTATCTCAGAGTTGTGATTTGTTTTTTTCCACGTGAAACTTACTTTGAGTGAGCTTTATTTTGCTGCCGCTGGAAGCTCCGTTTCATACCTTACACCTGTTTCTCATGCAGAGCAAACCGATTGGCAGAAAAGTAAAGTTTGCTTTCTTATGCCAAGACAGAACATAGCCCCTGGCAAGGTTACCTTTGAGAACGGTTTTTCATGCAGGGACCGTATACAAGCAGCACTGCTGTTGCCAGGATCCTCTGACGAGTGAGGGGTCGGGCGGCGGAGTGTTCTTTTTCATGGCTCACGGCACGTACGCGTAGCATTTCTTCTGAGAAAAGGCACTCCAGCCTTTCAAACGGAAGCTCGAAGTTTAACCTTCCAGGAGGAAGGTCAGTTTTAGTTTTTATTGATACCACAGAAGAAAGCCCCTTTATGCGAATATGAAAGATAAATTCTTTGCTAAGTAGACGCGATTAAACACTGAGTTTTTCACCTTTCTTATGAAAATCAGTCTGAAACTGTTTTCCATTTTTTAAGTCGCTTTTTCCCCCTCCCCCTAGCAGAAGTGTCAGTCACCCTTTACTCTGTCCTGCTAAACTCGTCTCTAAACTGTGGAGGATTGGGATGCAAGGCTCGGGTCCCTGCCTGTGGCTGCCCGCTCTATTGTGGTGCATTTATGCCACATACAGCGCCGGTTGTTTTTTTCATCATAATTTATGAGAACATCTACACTTCCCGTATTCTTTAATCTGTCTGTAGTTTAATGGGTTCGCAGACTGAGACTGATTCTTTGTTTACAAGTGGGAAGTAGAGTTTTGTGAGTGTGCATGGAGCTGGAGAAGAGGAATGGAAGACGTTTACTCATAGTACATGATCAAAATAGTTGCTATTTTAATGCGTGTGTGTGTTTTCTGAGATGGGGGTGAGGGAGAAGCTATGGAGGGAGAGTAATCTAATGGTTCTTGCTTTATTCTCCTCTTTAAAAAAATTCATTAAGTGGATTTTTTCCACCCTTTAATATTTTCCATATTTTGTAACTTAAACATTGATTATTTTGGGGTTCTATTTTTATTGTTCTTTTTTCTTATCTTCCCCCTTCTCTTTCAGTCATTGGCAAGGACAAAACAATGCGTTAATTCCACAAAATGTTAGCAATATCATGCACAGGGTTTCTTTCCTGAACAAATGGCAACTAGCTGATTGATAAGTGCAACATTTCTTTTTATAACACATTTTATTATCTGAATACTACTTAAAGGCTTCACTTATCCCTAAATATTGTAAGAATTTAACTAGTTTCACAATCTTTTCTTACTATTCTAGTCAAAGATGATCTGAAGACCATAGTTCAATGTGTTCATCAAAGGTTGGGAAATAAGTTTTGCAAATGGTATTGGAGACAAAACAATAATGCTCTCATGATAATTTTTTGTTTACATTATTATTATTTTGATGTTTACAAAAAAATTTATAGGGGGGTCATTCTGGGCTGTCATTGCAGTTGATGTTCTAGAGTGAATTACAGATTATAAAGGAATGTTTTCAGCACTGGAAATAAGAAAACTTGAAATAATACAATAGATTGCTGCTATGTGAAATTTTGTCTACTGTGAAACAGGCAGTGTGTTGCACACCTACCTGTGGTTGGAATTTTTTGGAATAAAAACTTACATGTATTGAGCTTTTGGTATGTGTCAGGCATTATTCTGGGCAGAAATGGACAGTATTGAGTAATTTAATTTTCATAACAATGCTGTGAGGTATATCATCATTTTAGAGATGAGAAGCCACACATTTGCTTGGGCTGAGATGTGAACCCCACACTCTGCATTACGGCATTAGTGTTTTGGTACTAAGAGGGGACTTGGAGAAATCCTCTGTCACCTTCTTATTTTACATATGTCCTCATATGTAAATATGTAACTGGCTCCTAGACACTGAGTAACTTTCTGAAGGTCAGGTAGGAGGGACAGAGGTGGGATTACAGTGGCACCTGTGTGCTTCCTGGTTCCAGGTTCTCTCACCATCAGGCTGCCCTGGGGAAGGCAGTTTCCTCAAGCTGTGAGTAGAATTGAACTCAAGCTTTTTCTTTTTGATAAACTTGCAGCTCAAAGAGTGCAGGAGTTCAACTCAATAAGCAGAGAAGAGAGCTACTTGGAGAGGAGGAAAAAAGGAAGAAAAACTAGATGGGTATGATACCACTGTAATTAGCTTATCTTAACTAATAAAAGCGAAATAGTAAAATTAACCGTTTCTCCGAGATGGGGTAAGCCACGCCCACCAGCCAATCAGAGCAGCTGTATGCAAATTAGCCCAGCCAACAAGGAGGCTGCCACTCACGGACCTGAGTAAATAGCAGCTTCCATTGCGGCAGGAGTGAAAGTGAAACTGTTTTCGGCCCTTGGGGGGCAGGCTCCGAAACATGTTTGCAATAATGTAACAATCATAGAATCCTCAGGAGCTGAAGGGAACAGCAGGCTTGGCCTGACTTACTAAAAGTAACAAAGTCTCATTATAGACGCTGGGCTGCTGCGAGGTGAAGCAGAGGAGATTTCGTTACCTCAGCCCACCTCAGCTTAAAGGAACAGTGTATCAATTATAGAAGATAAACAAACCCCAGAAACCTGCGTCCAGCCAGCCTTGCTGGGACATTGGGTCAATCTAGAGCTATGGGCAGCCTTAAAGCCTGAAAGCGCCAATCAGCCCCTCACCCACGCTGGCCACAACCCAATGGGGTGAGGGACATTCCTGGGGGGCTTGGCCAGCCTGGAGACAGCCATCAGCCCCTCACCCAGCCTGGTCAGGCACCCCAGCAGGTGGACATCCCCAGAGAGGTCCCAGACTGCGAGAGAGCACAGGCCAGGCTGGGGACCTCCCGAGTGCACAGAGCGGCTGCAGGTCGGAACAGCGCAGGACCCAGGACCCGTGAGCGGGAAAGAGGCGGCAGGGTTGGTGGCTGCCCAGGCCCTTTGAGGGGCACCAGGGAGCGGGTAAGAGGTGGCGGGGGGTCAGCGGCCTGCTTGGTGGTTTCCCAGGCCCCTTGCAGGGCACCGGGGAGTGGGAAAGCAAGGCAGCAGGGTACCAGTGAGTGGGAAAGAGGCGGTGGGGGCGTCTCGGCCTGCTTGGCGGCTGCCCAGGTCCCTTGCGGGGCACCGGGGAGTGAGAAAGCAAGGCTGCAGGGGCCAGGGTCCTGCTTGGTGGGTCCCCAGACCCCTTGGCGGCACCAGGGAATGAGAAAGGAAGGCAGCAGGGGACGGGTGAGTGGGAAAGAGTCAGTGGCCTGCTTGGCGGCTCCCCAGGCCCTTTGGGGGCCACTGGGGAGCGGGAAAGCAAGCTCTTGGGGGCTGAGGGCCTGCTTGGTGGCTCCCCAGGTCCCTTCCGGGGATCAGGGAACAGGAAAAGGTTGGCCTGACCACGAGGCGGGGTTTTTCCTGCTTTCTGGTGGCTGGAGGAAGATGGGCAGTAGGCAAGCTTGGGAGGCAGGCAGCACCCAGCCCTGGCCACAGCTCAAAAAAGAGAACAACATGCAGGGGAGGGCAAGAGTCTGAGAGATCAACATAGAGGGGGTGCCTGCTCCAAGCCTCCACGGTGTGCCTGGGGGCAAGCCCCCAGCAGGTAGACACACACAGGAGGACTGCTCCGAGCCTCAGATGCGGCTGGGGGCAGGTCCCCAGTGGCGACACACACACACACACACACACACACAAAAGGCGCCTGGCAGACTGGGGCCATCATAGGACATCCACTGAGGGGTTCCAGACTATGAGAGGGGGCAGGCTGGGCTGAGGGACCCCCACCCTCCCCCCGTGCACGAATTTCGTGCACCGGGCCCCTAGTTATTAATAATAGGAAAGAAGCAAAGGGCAGTCAGGCATGTTCCTTGCAATCATTGGGGGAAGGGGACTGGACAAAGAGAGGATAGACACATGCCCAGTAAAGTTGGGATGGCTAAGGAAGGTGCTTATTGTCAGAGGTCGTGGCCATATGGATGTGGACACTACAAGCCCATGAAGATTCAGGATGCTTAACCCACTAAACACAGGAGCTCACCCTCTGGTTGCTCTTATGTTCCTGGTTCTCTTGCAGAAGAGCAAAGAAATGCCAAGCACACCTCATGGAGAAATTGGAAGGAGTCCTTTATTAGACTTGGTACCTAGTACTCTGGGAAGAATTTTCCAAATCAGAGTGCCATGACACACAGGGACTTTGCTTTTATAACCTTCTGCCCCACCCCCATGTTCGAGGCCCTGGAGGAAGGCCACCCCCCAGGATGGTTCTGAGCTGGCTGGTGCCAGCACGACAGCCCCCTGCCCTCCCTCAGAGCATGGCTTTGTTTGGTTTTATGGCCTGACATTCCTTGCAAGACCAGCTTCCTCCTCAGTTCCTCTTGGCACACTTGGCTCATGGCTCATATTTGGCTTCCTGGCATCTGCCTTGGGCTATGTGGGCCCCACACACAATGGATTAATGGACTGTAAATACCTGATGCTGAACTGGACCCAGCTCCATCATGGAAAGGGAACTCTGGACACTGGCTTTGCCTTAGCATAACTGAAGCCCCAGCTACACTTCTATGTCTGGACGAAGGAAAATGGGAGCTTAGAAACACAGAGATTTAATTCCACACAAATAAATATCACTCATTCTCCCATGTGAGTCTCAAAAATTTCTTTTTCTCAAGATGTCATAAGAATTTCACCCCCAGCCCTAACAGGTTTGGCTCAGTGGATAGAGCGTCGGCCTGTGGACTGAAAGGTCCCAGGTTCGATTCCAGTCAAGGGCATGTACCTTGGTTGCAGGCGTATCCCCAGTGGTGGGTGTGCAGGAGGCAGCTGATCGATGTTTCTCTCTCATTGATGTTTCTAACTATCTATCCCTCTCCTTTCCTCTCTGTAAAAAATCAATAAATTATATATTTTTTAAAAAAAGAATTTCACCCCCAGCAGCACCCAGTGGGGAAGAGGACCTCCTTCCCCCCACCCCGCACCACACACACACACACACACTTCACCCAGCAACAGGTATAAATGTATCAGGGACTGGGAACATGACTCACATGGACATTATTTGTGACCCTGTTAACTGTCAAAGGCTGTTATCTTAAAGGCGGGTAGGGCCCTAACTTCTCCAGGTGCAAAGGCTGTGTTGATTTCTCCCTAATGGAACAGAAAATGCACATCCTTGTTGGAACAGAATTGTTTCCCCATGCCTATTTGGTTGGAAACATCTAATTGCAGAGGAAAATCCCACTCTCAGTGTAGACAGGAATAATCCGTAAACCAGATCATTATCCTTGGTATTTCTATGAGAAAATTAAGAAAATTGGGTTTTATTCTTTTAAAAGCACCTCTTAATAAGTTGAGTTTTCTCTATTTTTTACTTCTTCTCTAAGATATTAAATTTCTATTCATTCATTCATTCATTCATTCATTCATTCATTCATGCACTGAATAAATCAAGTGCCTCCAGTCAGTAGGTGGTGGTGTTCAATTCTTAGGAAAGTGCTGTATAATGTAGAAATACTATTCTTAATAGCTGCCTCCCTGCCTTGTTTCCTAATTGGATCTGTGCTCTGGGGAACATTAGGTGGAAGTGAACAACAATGTAGAAACAGCATTGCATTCCTGAAGCCAAGTCAATTAATCACACAGTGAGTTTCAGAGGTGTTAACTTCTAAGTAATCATTGTGTAAATTAGGCCCATTGCAAGTGCTGGGTAGTAAACAAGAGACAGACCTGCCGTACCTCTTAACCTAAAATACTTCACAACTTTGCCAATTCTAAACCCCCTTTGAGATAATCCTTAAAATCTCATTGCTCACACCCACAAAATAACTACAATTTTTTATAAGCATGTTGGTTAAGTTTTCCCAGTAAGCCTATAATTACACATTTAACTTTTCAAGCAGAGGTTAATAACGATGGGATTTTTTAGTTGGGGGTATATTTTATTTTTCTCCAATGACTTTCTCTGGTCCTTGTACAATAGAAGGATTGAAACATAGATAAAGAAGGCCTGGTCTTTAACAGCCCTGAAATTCCAGCCAGTGGCTTTCATCACATCAAACAACATAAATACGTTATTTATAAGTTACTATTCATTATTTGCATTTTTAATCAGAAGTCAGAGACTATAACTTGAGACTTCCTATTTCAGGAATATGTCCACAATTCTAAAGAAGACCTATGTGGAGAGAGTTTCAAGATCGCTTTGCACCCATCATTATGCAAATAGCTTTCAGCACCATTGTCAAGGTGCTCAGTGGAAGTTTCCCACTGCTCTCCTTAGGAAGCACCCGGCTTTGTGAGCCCAGGAAGTACAATTCCTGTCGAAGTAAGACTGACATGTCAACTTGGCTGTTACATTTCACCATCTTCTCAGACATCAAATGTGTTTGGCTCCAGATCTTTGAGGTAGTGTTCCTGAAAGAACTTGTTTAGTGATTGTTCTAGATCAACTATAAATAGTTCAAGCTCATCTGTCCAGTGCAAAAGATGAGAAGATATGAACCCAGAGCTTACTCAGCCATGGTTCTGAGTTATGGAGATTCTGAGAGAATGAAGCCAATTTATAGAGAGGTGCAAAGTAATGTTGACTGAGATATGGCACTCGGTGTTAGACCAGTGGAGTCAGACCAGACCTCGGTTGAGCAACCTTAGTACTTTAGTTTTGGCTAAGAAAGAATTCAGAGCCAAGACTCAAACTATAAGAAGAAGTTTATTTAGAAAGTCAGAGAAGTAGAAGTGAGTCATTGAAGAAATAGACTCAGGAAACAAGTTACCAAGGCAAAAGAAGGACCTCTGGAGCTAGGAGCGGGGGGGTGGGGGTGGGGGGGGATGGGGAGGGTTAAGGAAAACTAATCTGGGAAAGGGTTGAAGAAAGGCATACGTAATCTCCAAGGATTACATATTCTCGGTCTTGAGAGGAACCAGGTGCTTTTTCAAAATAACCAGTCAGCTTTCCAAGCTTTGGTGGGCTTTTGATGGGTCCACCCCCTGAGGAATAATCCCTTTCCAAGTTAGACTGACAGGCTTCTGTGGTCAAGCATCTCCTCCTACACTGCTCTGATCACACCTGTTGCCCACATCCAGTACCAAAGGGAGGAAAGGAAGGGAGTTAATCCTTGGTGGGGCAATGCTGAGATCCCCTGGAGTGTGTGTGAAGCAAATAGGCTCAGTGTCCCTATCTGACCATGTTTAACAATGCCTGACTTCCCCTACCATCTTTTCTTTTATTAATATTTAGCTAACTAGAGTAGTAACAGGAGTATAAACAGAGTTTTTTGGGTTTTTTTATTCTGTCCTTTTTATTCTGCCATTTAACCAACTATTGCTGTTGTGGGAAAGAAAGAAATTTTCGTGTATCCATCTAGGTTCTTCTGGCTAGCCAAACAATTAACGTGAGACAAATAAATAGGAGAAAATAACCAAACTTAATTATATACATACTAGGGGCCCGGTGCACAAAAATTTGTGCACTCAGGAGGGATCCCTCAGTGCAGCCTGTGCCCTCTCGCAGTCTGGGACCCCTCGGGGGTTGTCCACCTGCTGGCGTGCCTGGCCAGCCTAGGTGAGGGGCTGATGGCTGTTTGCAGCGAGTCTGGCTGGAATTTATTTAACTTCTAAAGTTGAAACTTTGTTGCTTTAACCAGAGCCCAGGTCGAGTTGCCCCTGACAACCCAAGCTCCCAGTGCTTCCTTGAGCCCAAGGCTGGAAGCAGGTCTCTGGGGTTTATTTATCTTCTGTAATTGAAACTTCCTTTCTTTGAGCGGAGGCCATAGGCGGCCTAGGCAGACAGGAACCTTAGCTTCCTGCAACGCCGGGGCAAGCCTCCTGCTTGATCCAGCTCCGTGTCTGCAGCCGCCATCTTGGCTGGGTTAATTTGCATATAGTCGCTCTGGTGGGCTTTGTGGGCATGGCTTGGCTGGTGGGCGTGGCTTAGGTGTAATGGAGTTGGGGTCAATTTACTCTTTTATTAGATTAGCTGTATGGGAACCCCACATAGGGATAGGAAAGAATCAAAATCCCACAACTATAAGCATTTAGACACAGAAATTTAGACATTCTGAGCTAAGGAATGAGGCAAAGCACTCAGGCTTCAGAAGGGAAGAAGGTCCTCGGCAGCATGATAGGAAGAGCAGATGTTCAATAATTAGAAGTTTGTCTTGCCCTATGGGTAGGTCACAAAAGGTTATCTCTGGTGATAACTCTTATTATGAACAAGCCTCCCAATTTAGATTCCTCTAGGGCAGTGGTTCTCAACCTTGGCTGCACATTAGAATCACCTGGGAATCTTTTTAAAATCCTGATTTCTGGGCCTCATCCTCTGGAAATTCTGTGTCTTTGTTAAATCCCAGGTGACTCTACTGTGCAACCAAGGTTGAGAACCACTGCTCTGGGTAGTTAAGGAAGGAGCAGAATGTTCTCCAGAACCCACAGGGTCTCAATTGCCTTCTGCTCAAAATAATTCATGTTGCACTTGTTGAGGAGGCCTGTTCTGAAACCCTTTAGTAGGAAATATTAAAACGTAGCCTTACTGGCATTTCTGACTTTTGTAACTTGACATAGAACTAGCAGTATTCTTCCTGAAGCAAAAATATGTGGGAAAATTCTCTCATGAAATAAGCATATCTGTTTCAATAATTTTTTGTGCGTGAGCCCATAGACCTTTACCCTTTTTACCTCAGGTGTGGTGCCTAATTGTTTAACTCTGCTGAAAGCAACTTTTATTTGATGTCAAGTAAACCAAGTGCCCCCTAGTCTGCCTCTAGGCATCTGAAATGTGTCTGATGCAAAAGAGGTAATGAGGAATAAATTAAAAGATATTGTTAGTGGTGGAGATCAGGATATGATTGAGGATCTCCTTGTTACACCTTCTAGGAATGCTTTTGCAGATGGTGTTCTTGACTTTGCTATTGCTCACACTTAAATTTGTAGTAATCTCTCATTTATGCAATAAATTGTGATGTCTTGGGGATGTTGGTATGAATTTGGTGGGGGAGAGTGTTGTTACTTATTCTTTACAGTTTGTCAGGTGAGCTCTTTAAAACTGTAGCTAGGTAAAGTAAAATATGAAAAGATAAGGAGAATGACTGCTCTTAGACATGTTTCAATGTGAGGGAAGTCTGTGGGGTAGGAATAAAGAGCAAGGATAAAGATCAGGGCCTAGAATGCATTTGGGAGTCGTTCAGGCAGAGTGATGACACCGTCCCATCACTGGAAATCGATGTGGAAAGACCTCCAACATCACGTAATGAAACAAGAAGCAATCAGGAAGATGGGGGGAGAATCAATCTGATACTGTCTCATGAATGGGGTATTTGGCAAAACCAGATTATTTGTAAGCTGTGAAGGATGAGATCCTGATCTAGGCTTTTGGTATAGGAAATTATGTGACTTTAAGCAATTTTTCTGGAGTTGTACTAAAAAATATAGGGGATAGAAACTAGATTATAATGTACCAATGAATAATGACAGATGAGGTAGAAGGGGAACCAAGTAGCAAGTTTATTATTATTATTATTATTATTATTATTTACCCAAGGATATGTTTTATTGATTTTGAAAGGGAGAAAGGGAGCGGGGATAGGGGAGCGAGGGGGGGGGGCACTAAAGTTGGGAAAGAGAAAAAAAGAGGGAAAAATAAAAATGGTCAAGTCTGGAATAAGGGGTAAGGCTTCTGACTACAAATTCCAATATATGAGGGTTTTTTTGTTATGGTAAATTTCCAAGCGGTGGGAAGACAGACATCCAGGCACTCAGAAGATTCAGAAAATGCACTTTTTATTATAGGAAGCACCAGTGCTGGCTCAGGGGAATCAGTACCCAAAGCTGAGCTCCAAATGTGGCAGGGCTTTCCCTTTTATCCCCCTAGTGTCTTTGTCTCCCAAATATGGACTAGTCTTTTGGATTTTTCTCAGGCTTTTGCAGCCCCTGTGATGGTTATAAGGTGGAAGTGAGATAGTGACCACTACCCTGTCCGGCACTGGCAGTCAGACCCCTGTGTATGGTTCCAAAAAACCCCCTCCTTGGGTCACAGAACTCAGAGAAGCATTTTACTTACTAAGTTACTGGTATATTATAAAAAGATATAACTCTGGAACAGCCAGATGGAAGAGATGCGTGGGGCAAGATATGGGCAAAGGGTGTATATAGCTTCCAAGCACTCTGCACATGTGCCCCTTTTCCCATATCTTCCAGGACTTACCAACCTGGAAGCTCTAAATTCTCTCCTTTTGGGCTTTTATGGAAGCTTCATTTCACAGGCAGGACTGAGTAAAGCATTGGACAGTTACCACTGATTTAACCACCAACCCCTATCTCCTTCAGGAGAGGTGTATGGGGTCGGGGAGGGGATGGGGTAGGGACAGGAAGTTCCAACTCTTTAATCAGAGGGTTGGTTCTCCTAGCTACCCACCCACATCCTTAAATACATTCCAGAAGCCACCTCAATATAAAAAAGACACCTGGAGCCCTCTAATTAGGAAATTTCAGAGGTTTTAGGAGCTCTATCCCAGCTCTATAATAATATATATTCTTTTTTTAAATTTTGTTTTATTACTTTAAATATTACAAAGAGGCTTAAATAAGTTTCCATTTTTCCCCTTGACCTTCCCCCCTCCTTCCCCTACCCCCCACTGTCTTGTGTCCATTGATTATGCTTATATGCATGCATATAAGTCCTTCAGTTGATCGATTAACTCTCCCCCCCAACCCTCCCCACCCTTCCAGCTGTAGTTTGACAGTCTGTTCAATGCTGTTCTGCCTCTGTATCTGTTTATGTTCATCAATTTATAATGGTCTTTATTATCCATAAATAACTGAGGTCATGTGGTATTTTTCTTTCATTGACTGGCTTATTTCACTTAGCATAATGCTCTCCAGCTCCCTCCATGCTGCTGCAAATGGTGGGAATCCCTTCTTTTTTACAGCAGCATAGTATTCCATTGTGTAGATGTACCACAGCTTTCTAATCCATTCATCTGCTGATGGGCACTTAGGCTGTTTCTAATAATATATATTCTTATTACACATCACAATATCACAGGGGACCGAAGAGATTAGGCTTGGAAAGGAGTAGAGCTGCTGTCTGTGACATCAGGGCGAGTTCAGAAGAGGACAGTATGGTTCTCACCAGCCCCACTGCTCACGGCGCTGTGGCTGAGGAAGGTGACTGGAAATCAGGTTGGTGTCAGTTTGGATCTGGATGAGATAGGCACAATGAGGAGTCCATGCACTTCAATGACGTTATCTTCATAACTGGAGATGCCAATAATATGATGAAGTTTTCTGTCTGATTGCATGCCTACCCATGAAATAGGTGGCACACATGGAGATTTATTTGTCAAATGTCACTGAGTCCTGAAGCAGGTCCTGCTACAGACTTTGTTCCTTTGTCTTTTACCTGCAGAATTCACATTTCTTTCTTCAGCTGTGTCAAGTATAGTAGGATCGTGAAAATATTAGTAGCTTCCTTCCTACTTTCGAAACAGGATACTAAAAGGCAAGTTTTGGCAACCAGGCCAATGTTACAGTTGGGAATTTCGGTGAGGTGACAGAGTTTGTTCCAGCAATGCCACCTGTGGGCGGTAGGTAGTGCCATTTGTATCTTAGAAACATAAAATGTTTTCGCAAATTCGTCTTTCATTTTGTGAAATTTTATCTCAAGTTGCTTTGGATTCTAACTAGCTCAGACAGCTCTTTTCCTACCAAGAAACTGCATTTGATTTGGTTTTAAAAAGAAGTGTTATAGCAATACCTTATCTGCTTCAAATGCAAACATATTGAATTTCTTCTTTTTTAAAGACTCACTTTTATTTACACCAAAGCGTTTCCTTAAATTCCTGCTGCAAATTAAATTGCATTTCCCAGTAATAGTTACATGGGGATGGGTATTCTTGGTTTGGACCTCTCTATTTTAGAAGGTCTTTATGCTCTGCTGCACTCTGCAACTTCTCAGCCCTAAATTATCTGAATCTCCCTAGTCCAGATAATAAGGATCAGGGTTAGTAAAAAAGGCAAACTATATATTTTTAATTAAGTGACATTAACTTGGATATCTTTATAGCTGTGTTTTCAGAAATGCTGAGATCCTTGCAATTGAGGTTTGGTGTAACCTAATGAGTTTACACTAATGAGTACTGTTTTGATCTATGCAATAGAAATGACAGTAGGAAAAGCAGTGCATCTTCTGAGATGGGTTCAAAGCATTTGTAGTGATAAAGTATATCCTTGTTAAATAAACCTTGTTGGTAACTTAAACACATTTTAATTTTTCACTTTTCATTTTGCAGCAGTTTCTTTGTTTATGCTGTCATAAAAAGCCCTTTGCATTTGCCAGCATGAAAGATCAAATTTTTAGTAATAGGGAAGAACTGTGAAAAGTATCTTTAAAAGTTAATGTCTCTGAACCTAACAGTGGTTTTTAAAGACAACCACACTTTGTATAGATGAATGCAGTTCTGAAGGAAACCATCATTAGCCTCAGGATTAGATGTTATTGAATCTTTGGCAGAATTTGACTTTGTAGGACCTTATTGGATATAATGGAATGGCATAGTAAACATATTAATTTATGATGAGATATCCAACTTTGAAAGATTTATTTATAAATCGGTGATATGGAGAAACATTTCTACTTAATCTGCTGTTTTAATGCATAATATTTTAATTTGAAATATATTACATGTGTCCAAAGAAATATCTTAGCACAGCAGTAGAGAAAAAAAAAATCAAACAAGTAACTCAGATGAGTAATTCTCTTTTAAGAATATTCTATAGATTAGTTTTATTATTTGACCACTGGAGTGCTGTCTAGCTTCAAAATAATTATAGCTAGTATTCTAGAAGATAAAGTGAAAATAATCAGTTATCAGTACTATAGTATTGGCTTTAGGTATCTGCACAAGGTAAGTTTTGAAATTAGGAAGATATATATAAGGAGTTGTCAGCTCTCATTTCTTTCTTCAGCTGTGTGGGGTATGACAGCCTTTGAAACCACAAAAAGTGAGGCCGCTTTCTCTAAACAGTGAAGGCGGGGGTGAGAGGTGTGGTAGGAAAAATAATTTTTCTTTCCTCCAATGGATCATCAGGAAGTTAACCTCTGTGATTTCCTGTTCTAGAGGCTATAGAATCTAGTGTGTGTGTTTTAAATTTTTAATTTTTTAAATTTATTGGGGTGACATTGGTTAATGGGGTTATACAGGTTTCAGGTGTACATTTCTATGATACATGATCTGTATATTGCACGGTATGCCCACCACTCAAAACCAAATCATCTTTCGTCGTCATATATTTGGCCCCCTTTACTCTTTACTGCCTCCCCACCACCCTTCCCTCTGATAGCTACCATACTGTTGTCTGTATCTATGAGTTTGAGTTTTATATCCCACATATGAGTGAAATCATGTTTCTTAGGTTTTTCTGACTGCCCTATTTCACTTAGCATAATATTGTCAAGGTGCATCCAAGTTGCCACAAATGGCAGTATTTCATCTCTTCTTATGGCTGAGTAGTCCATTGTATAATGTACCACATCTTCTTATCCAGTCCTCTATCCAAAGACACTTTCATTGTTTCTTGGCCACTGTGCATAATGCTGCAATGAACATAGGGGTGCATATATATTTATGAATTAATGTCTTCAAGTTTTTCAGGTAGATACCCAGAAGAAGGATTTCTGGGTCATAGAGTGACTCTATTCTTAGTTTTTTGAGGAATTGCCATACTGTTTTCCATAGTGCCTATACCAAGTTTACATTCCCACCAGTACTGAATGAGGGTTCCTTTTTCTTCACAACCTCTCAGCACTTGTTATTACTTGTCTTGTTGATAATCACTATTCCAACAAGTGTGAGGTGGTATCTCATTGTTAATTTTTTAAAATCCTCATCTGAGGATATGATTCCATTGATTTTTAGAGAGAGAAATATTGATGTGAGAGAAACACATTGAGTGGTTGCCTCCTGCAGGAGCTCTGACCAGGGCCCAGGCTGGGGAGGAGCCTGCAACTGAGGTACATGCCCTTGACTGGAATCAAACCTGGGACCCTTTGGTCCACAGGCTGACACTCTGTACACTGAGCCAAACTGGCTAGGATTCATTGTAGTTTTGATTTGCATTTCCTTAATAGCTACTGAAGTTGAGCATCTTTACATATATCTGTTGTCGATCTGTACGTCTTCTTGGGAGGAGTGTCTCTGTTCAGGTCCTCTGCCCATTTCTAATTGCATTATTTGTTTGGTACTGAGTTGTATGAGGTGTTGTTGGCAAACATCTTTTCCCATTTCATGTGTTGCCTTTTTGTTTTGTTGTGATTTCTTTTGCTGTGCAAAGGCTTTTTTAGTTTGATATAATCCCATTTATTTATTTTTGCTTTTACTTCCTTTGCCTTTGGGGTCAAATTCATAAAATCTTCTCTTAAGACTGGGACCCCTAAGTTTAGTGTAACTGTGTTTTATTCTATGTAATTTATTGTTTCAGACCTTACATTTAGGTCTTTGATACATTTTTAAATTATTTTTTGTGTATGGGGACACATTGTATTCTAGTTTGCTTCTTTTGCATGTGTTTTCCCAATTTTCCCAGCACTATTTCTTGAAGGGGCTTTCCCGTCATATATTTTTGGCTCCTTTGTCAAAAATTATTTGCCCATTCATGTGGTTTATTTCTGGGCTTTCAATTCTGTCCCATTGGTTTGTGTGTCTGTTTTTCTGCCAATATAATTTGATTATCGTTGCTTTGTAGTATAATTTGAAGTTAGGTAGTGCGACACCCCTGGCTTCATTCTTTTTTTCTGAGGTTAGCGGCTATGCAGGCTATTTTGTGGTTCCATACAAATCTGATGATTTTTTTGTTCCATTTATTTTTAAAATGTCATTGGGATTTTGATAGGGATTGCATTAAATCTGTATATTGCATTGGGTAATATGGACATTTTAATTATGTTGATTCTTCCAATCCATGAACACAAAATATTTTTCTCTTTCATTGCGTCTTTTTCAGTCTCCTTTAATAATGCTTTTTCGTTTTCAGCATATAGGTCTTCACATGATTTGTTAACTTTATTCCTAGCTATTTCATTCTTTCTGTTGCAAATATAAAAGTAACTTTTACATTTCTGAAATTTCATTATTAGTATATAGGAATGCAGTAAATATTTGTACATTGATTTTGTATCCTGCAACTTTACTGTATTTATTATTTCTAATAGTTTTTTTTGGTGGAGTCTTCAGGGTTTTCTATATACAGAGTCATGTCATCTGCAAAAAGTGACACTTTAACTTCTTCCTTTCAATCTGGATGCCTTTTATTTCTTCCTCTTGCCTGATTGCTCTGGCTAGTACTTCCAGAACAGTGTTGAGTAAGAGTAGCAAGAATGGACATCCTTGTCTTGGTCCTGATTTTAGAGGAAAATGTTTCAGTTTTTCACCATTCACTATGATATTAGCTGAGGGTTTGTTATATGTGGCTTTTATTATGCTGAGGCATTTTTCTTCTATGCCCATTTTATTGAGTGTTTTTATCATAAGTGGATGTTGTATTTTATCAAGTGCCTTTTCTTCACTTAGTGATAAGATTACATGATCTTTACTCTTTGCATTAATAATGTAATATATTATATTGATTGATTTGCATATGTTGAACCATCCTTTTGCCCCTGGAATGAAGCCCCACTGATTGCGATTTATTATTTTTTGATGTACTGTTGTATGTGATTTGGTAGTATTTTGTTTAGGATTTCTGCATCTGTATTTACCAGAGATATTGGTCTATAGTTTTCTTGTTTTGTGTTAGTTTTTCCAGGTATTAGGGTTTTGTTCGCCTCATAAAATGTTAGGAAGTATTGTCTTTTATTCAGTTTTTGGGAACAGTTTGAGAAGGATAAGTATAAAATGTTCTAGTGAGTGATGCCATCTGGACATTCATTTTTTGGGAGGTTTTTGATGGTTGTTTCAATTTTCTCACTGTATGAATTTGGTGCCATACAGTCTTTCATAGTATTCTAGTATGATCCTTTGTACTTCTGCGTTAACTTCTCCCCTTTCATTTCTGATTTTGTTTATTTGAGACTTTTCTTTTTTTTTC
Organism: Murina feae; assembly: GCA_004026665.1. NCBI lineage: Eukaryota > Metazoa > Chordata > Mammalia > Chiroptera > Vespertilionidae > Murina > Murina feae. The sequence continues at coordinate 39,014 of PVJC01010456.1, forward strand.
TTAGTGAATCTAGCCAGGGGTTTGTCAATTTTATTATTCTTTTCAAAGAACCAGCTCTTTGTTGTATTAATTTTTTGTATAATCTTTTTTCCCCCTTGATGTCATTCAGTTCTGCTCTATTTTTTATTATTTCCTTTCTTCGTCTGACTTTAGGCTGCTTTTGTTCTCCTTTTTATAGTTCTTTAAGGTGTAGGTTGTTTACTTGAGGTTTTTCATGTTTTCTGAGGTAGGCCTGTAATGATATAAACTTCCCTCTTATTACTGCTTTTGCTGCAAACTGGAAGTTTTGATATGTCATATTGTTATTCTCATTTGTCTCTATATATATTTTCATCTCACCTTTAATTTCTTTTTGACCCAGTTATTTTTTAGTAGTATGCTGTTTAGTCTCTACATATTTGTATGTTTGTTTGTTTTTTTACTTCCTTTTTGCAGTTGATTTCTAATTTCAAAGCATTGTGGTCAGAGAATATGCTTGGTCTGATTTTAATCTTAAATTTATTGAGGCTAGTTTTTGTGTCCTGACATATGGTCTGCTCTTAGTAATATTCCGTATGCACTAGAGAAGAATGTGTAATCTGATGTTCTGGGGTGAAAGGCTCTGTAAATGTCAATTATGTCCATTTGGTCTGATATGTCACTTGTGGCTGATATTTCTCTATTGATTTTCTGTTTGGCTGATCTATCTGGAGCTGTCCATGGAGCATTTAGGACCCCTATTATGACTGTGTTTTTTCAGTTTCTTCCTTCAGTTCTGTTAGTAGATGCTGTCTACATTTCAGTGTTCTCTGATTGGGTGCATATATATTAAGAAGGGTTATGTTTTCTTGATGTATTATTCCTTTATCATTATAAAATGTCCATCTTTGTCTGTTGTTACCTTTGTTACCTTGAAATTTATTTGTAGATATAAATATGGCTACACCTGCTTCTCTGTGGTTGCTATTTGGAGAATCATTTTCCATCCTTTCACTTTGAGTCTATTTTAGTTTTTGCAGCTTAGATGTGTCTCCTGAAGGCAGCATATGATTGGGTTTTGTTTTTTGATCCAATCTGATACTCTGTGCCTCTTTATTCATGAATTCAGTCCATTTACACTTAGAGTAATTACTGATGTATGAGGATTTCCTACAGCCAGTTTAACTTTTGTTTTCTGGTAGCTCTGTGCCTCCATTGGGTCTTTTCCTTTGAGTTTCTACCTGTTTTTGTTTAGACGTATTCCATATTTTACCCCTCTGTTTTCCTCTTTTTTAGCATTATCTGTCTCAGTTTTTTGTTTGTTTGTGTGTGTGTGTGGTTACCATTAAGTTTATGAAAACTTAAGTTTCACATATACAGTAGTCCTTTTTCTTTTGAATGTATCTAATTTCCATCTTCCTTTTCTAATTCAGACCTTTACCTCCTCCCCTTTTATGTTTTTGTTTTCAGAAGTTATCCCGGTTCATGCTATAAGTTTGTTGGTGATTTTTCTTATAGTTTTGTGACCTCTTGCTCTTTGTTTCAGACAGAATAACTCCTTTGGATAGATCCTGCAGTGGAGTCTTCTGGTGATAAGTTCCCTCAGCTTCTGTGTATCTGGAAAAGTCTTTATTTCTTCTTAATATTTAAAGGATAACTTTGCTGGATATGTTATTCTTGGTTGGTAATTTCCCTCTTTCAGTAGTTTGAATATTTGGTTCCACTCTCTTTTAGTTTATAGAGTTTCTGCTGAGAAGTCCAGTCATTAGTCTAATGGGCTTCCCTTTGTAGGTTACTTTCTTCTTTTCCCTGATTGCCTCGAGAATTGTTTCTTTGTCATTAATTTTTGACAGTTTTAATACAATGTGTCTTAGAGAAGTCCCTTTTGGATTAAGATAATTAGGTATTCTGCTTGCTTCTTGGATTTGAGGATCTAGATTTTATCGTAGGTTTGGGAAGTTTTCATCAACTATTTGTTCGAATAGGCTCTCCATTCCCTTCTCCCTCTCTTCTTCTTTACTCTTATATTGCTCTTTCTATGGAGTCATGCAATTCTTGTAGAGTTTTTTTTAAAAAAATTATGTTCAAATCTCTCTCTTCTCTCAGCATCATTTCTAGATTTCTATTTTTGATATCACTAATTGTTTCCTCCATCTGATCAGTTCTATTTCCTGTGCTCACTGATTTATTATTGATCTCTTTTATTGAGTTTTTTATCTCCAGAACTTGTATTTGTGTGTTTTTGAAGTTTCAATCTTTTTAGTAAACTACTCATTTTTTAAAAATTTTTTTTGAGTTCATTAAACTACCTATCTCTCTTTTCTTGCAGCAATCTCATTGAGTTTTTTCAGAACTGCAATCTTGAATTCTCTGTCATTTAAATCACATATTTCTATGTCTTTCAGCTTATTTTCTGGATATTATTTCATTTTCTTTCTGATTTGTCTTATTACCTTGGTTATTCATGGTATTTGATTGACTCCTTCTCTGTCTAGCCACCTGTGTATGAGCGGCACTTCTCTAGATTGATAAGAAGTAGTGTTTCTATTGTATTCCAGTAGGTGGCACTAGATCACAAGTTGTTTTTGTTGTTGTTGTTTTTAGCACTCTTGTGTTTCTCTAGCTATTCAGATCTTTGCAGGGTAGTGAAAAATGTCCTGTGTTCCCTGGGAAGGTGGGTGGCGCGGGTGTAATCTGGTCACCTCAATCCCAGGGGACCAACCTTGTAAGGGAATGTGATGGGGAATGGGGTTCCAAATCCACGAAATTCCAGTACTGTCCTCTGCAGCCAGTCAGTTACTGGCACTACAGGCTCCATGGGTGGGGGTGGGGTCAATTTTCAAAAAACACACTGTATAAAATATTTATATGCACAAAAATATAAATGACAAGGTAAACAGACAAGATGAATCAATTCAAGCATCTATTAATACTACATTTTCCCTTATTACACAGAAATATAGTTTCATTTATGAGCATTCTATTTATGGTACTTTTTCTAGTAACATATCACCTTAACTAATAGAAATAGCATGCAATACTTCTTTTTAATCTTGACCTTAAACAACTGCACATAAAGACACATGAGAGACTGCTTTGGGAAAGTGACAAATGGCATGAAAGTGATATATTTAGTGCTCTTTGTATCATGGTACACTTTCTTGAAAATGTGCTTCTATCTCATTAACACGGTACCAAATATATACTTAAGTCAATTTTTCATGTAAACTTCTAAAAATATTCTTATAGAACATCTCATAGAAATGTTGACTGCAAGGTGTTTTGTTGTTTTTATTAAAGGTTGACTTGCACTTAAAACACTGTGGCATTTGCTCAAAGCATGCTTTTAATATACCGTGGGTCACAGACTGGGAGGGACATGCACAATGGCACCAGCTCACCAGTTAGCAACAGTTATCTTGGGACACTCTTTAAGTTCTAATTTACCAAATGTTACTCTCTGGAAAGCCAATATCTATCTGATTTGGGAACCTAAGATTAATTTAGGTATTGGCTCTGTAAAGAGTAGAGAATTGATGCCCATTTTGTAGCATGGAGATACTACTGAAAGGTTACAAAATGAGGATAGTAAGTTTATTTTTAGTAAGATACATCATATTGAGTGGCCTACAGACACATTTTATTGAAACTTAAGTTTCATGAGTTTGCACCTTTGGCAGAAGTGCCCCACCCCTGAGGGAGGCATCGCAGATATTGCCATTTGGTGATTCATTTTGGACCGCCTCTCCCTGAGCATCTCTAAGATTGGGGAGGTTTCTTTACTGGAGAGTAAGTAGGAATCAGCACGGAAAAAGGATGAATACAACAACAAAGACATGTTTTCTAATATATGTAGGAATGACTATCACACAAACTAGCTCTTATGGAAATATTTTGTTTCTTCATTTATATAGCAAAACATGTTTTAATTTAATTTAAATGTTTCTTGGAGTACTTTACAAATGTTTTTCAAATGGAATGAAGCCTGTAATATTTTTTAAATGCACATTTTCTTTACGCTACTAAGAAACAAGATGTTTAAAGCTTTTCCAAAAGGGAGGAAAGAAGATCAAACTAATATTTTTGTTATAAACTTGGATTTGGCTTTAATATTTCAGATATATTTATCCAAAAGTCTTGTTTTTTAGTTTTTCCACTTATTCTTTTTTTTTTGCATACAGTATCGCTCATGTTTTTTATCTTCTTAGATTTAAAAAAGGTTTGTCCATAATATTCCTACTTTAAAAATAAAATAAGCATTCTTTTAAAATTTGTAACAATTTCTTAGTCTTATTTTTTAGTAAAATATTCACGTAATGTCAAAAGAATGGAATGATAGAGATGTAGCCAACTACCTTTAACTAATTCCACATACATATTTAAAATCTAAAAACTTCAGGGATCATCAGACTGAGCCAGAATTTCATTCTTCAAAGCAAGTATTCCTTTACTGTTGTCATTAATCCAGTCAATAGTATGACCAGTAATCTGTAGTGGTAAACAAAATGTTGATTTATTCTTGGAAAGCATTCTAACATAGACTTACCATAAGCCAAACTGTTAAATTCACTTCTTTTTTTTTTTTATTTTTTTTTTATTTTTATTGTTCAGATTATTACAGTTGTTCCTCTTTTTTCCCCCATAGCTCTCCTCCTCCCAATTCCCACCCCAACCTCTGACCTTGCCCCCCCCATTGTCCTCATCCATAGGTGTACAATTATTGTCCAGTCTCTTCACGCATCCCCAACACCCTTAACCCCCGAAAATTGTCAGTCCACTCCCTTTCTATGCC
>PVJC01010457.1:0-43665 GCA_004026665.1 Murina feae
AAAACCAGTTTAGCCTGTTTCAACATTTTCTTTTCATTTTACATCTCATTTTTCACTTTAACCACTGTCTTAGAAGACCACACCCACAACCAGCTATTTCCTTAAATTATGGCCCCAGACAATGTCTCCTGGTGAGGGGGCTGACAAGCATGGCAGTCTAAAATTTCAGACTTTAAAAAGGAGATTCATTGCATAAATGTACCACAGCTTTTTTATTCAATCATCTACTTACAGCCACTTGGGCTGCTTTCAAATTTTGGCTATTGTAAACCACACTAAATTGAACAGAGGGGTGAATGCACAATACAATATACAGATGATGTATTATAAAATTGTACACCTGAAACCTGTGTAATTATGTTAGCTAATGCCACCCCAATAAATTTAATAAAAAATTTTAAGATGAAAATATTAGAAGAGACAAAAACAAACAAACAAACAAACCAGATTCATTTGTGATGAACTACTTCCATGGGAAAACCTGATGAGGATGATGCCTCCAAACAGGATGGTCTTAAACATTTTTGCAAAGACTACATAGGTGCATTCAGACAGAGAGATGGTAATTGTTGCTCTGTGACAAGTTTATTCTCCCTCAGCAGTTTAAGCGAAAATTAAAACCGAAGCAAAATTCAATTCAGCACAAAAGGGGCAGTTGTGATTAGCTATATTATTGGCTTTTATCTTTAAAGCATCTAGCAAAATCATTCAATTATAGAATTGCAGAATAGAATAATTCTTTGGCTATGACTTAAGAATATTGTTTTAAAATGTAGGTAAAAGTGGGAAGACAGAATATGGAAGACATTCCAAATTTAAGGGCAACTCTAGTTCTGTAGCACAATCATGGAAATCAAACTCAGGAACAAAATGTTTACAAATTCCCCAGTTGATACCTTTATCTACTTCCACCCTGAAAAACTCCATGTATCATTTTTGTATCATTTAATGTACCATGCACCTTTAAATGTATCAGTTTTGCCTTATTCACAACTTCATCATTTTCTTTTCATTAATGTATGACAATTCTAAAAGTTACCATTGTAACTTTATACACAGCCTCAAAAACCTTCTGGATATTTTTAATAAACCATCTGAATCAGGAAAATAATAATAGAGACATTGTTACTAGCAAGAAATAAGAGTAGATATTTATAATATTTCTTAGGTATGCACCCACTTGGGGCCAGAATAAATGGATACATAGCATGAGTAGGATGGGAAATGTCTCACAGAACTGAAAATAACTTATTGAGCCCCATGCATTAAGGCAATCTGACTGAAGGTAAGAATAGTTCTAAAATCCAAAACAGAAATAAAAAATCTAATCTAATAAAAGAGTAGTATGCAAATTGACCCTCACTCTGTTACACCCAAAAGCCATGCCCACAAGCCATGCCCATCAACCAATCAGGAGCAAATATGCAAATTAACTCAACTAAGATGGCGGCGGCCACTGAGCTGGAATTGTCCTGGGCAATGGAGGAAGCCAGGGCCCTTTGGGCCCTGAGCTCTACTGAAGGCTACAAAGTTTCAAGTATAGAAGATAAACAAACCCCAGATACCTGCTGGGCTGGGACCTTGGGTTGCCAGGGGCAACCCAGGCTTCAATTGGGGGACCAAGGCAACAAAGTTTCAATTATAGAAGTTAAATAAATCCCAGATACCTGCTTCTAGCCAGGCACCACAGTAGGGACCCGAACCCTGAAGGGGCTGTGGGCAGCCTGAAATGGCCCTCTGCCCCTCACCCAGGCTGGCCAGGCACACCAGCTGATGGACATCCCCTGAGGGGTCCTATACTGCAAGAAGGCACAGGCTGGGCTGAGGGACCCCTTCCCCCAAGTGCATAAATTTTTGTGTACCAGGCCTCTAGTATTAACATAGAATAGATGTATTACGTTGAACCATACAAAACTGCTAATACTAAGAATAGTAGCTTCATACAGTTCAACTTATATATTTGCATGTCTTCTGTAGAATTCCAGCCAATTTAGTGAAGGTGCACAGAATGACCTTCCAAGTACTAATAACCTTTCAAGCACTAATATCTACAACAATTACAGACATGCACAAGGGACAGAGCTTGTCTTCATGTAACACACAGACTAAGGAGACCCTCTTAAACCAGGGTGGTCCTACCTGGTACAAGCACTGTGGTATCACAACAAAGAAGATGAGAGAAGGGGAGAGAGTGAAGTTGGGACAACCTTTTCAGAGTTGAACTGGCTACTACAGTTAGGTAGAAACCTAAGTAGGAAAAGGTAAGGAATGGTAGGGATGGGAAGAATAGGAAAGGGCACAGAAGGGCAAGAAAGAACAGGGCAGGTAAGAGCAGGGTAGAGTAAAGAAGAGATATGTAGGAAAGGGAAAAGATGTTCCAGGAAAAACTGAAAAAACATACAAAAAGAAAAAAATTATTGTCAACATAACAAAAGATACCCTGTGTTCTCCATCACAGGAAATTACAAGGGTTTTAGTAGCTCTGTGCCAGAAGTGTGATGAAGATTCTTAATATAAATCACAACCTCTAAGTATTGTAAATTTGCTTTATGTATCTTATATGCCTGTGATCTAAATAATTTATGGAACTGTTGAACACTAAGACCAAGGTGAGAGAATCCTGTGTATGCACTCTGGACATCATCCTGGTTGGCTGACTAGTTCGTTCGTTCATTCATTCGTTCATTCAATCATTCATTCAATCATGATTCATTAAGCACCAAATGCATGCTGAAAATTGAGTCACTATTCTACGTTTTATGATTATGATTGTTGAGTCAACTGGGAATTCATTGAATTGCACAATCATCTACCTACACTTCCTTAGCATAGTCACATAGCTATCAGTATAGTTTGTCAAATGTCTACTCCTTCCAAATTTCTAGAATTATATTTTAGGTTTCTTTCGGCCTTCAAATGACTCCTCAGTGGGGAGTGATTAATCACCAAGAAGGGATGTTTCCATATTCCTTCAAACTAATTCATCTGAAATTTTCACATTTTACAGGACATTTTCCCCTCAAAGTCCAGCCTCCTATTCAGTACCCAGAGGCAGAGCCTCCTTGTGGTCCTACAGTTCCAGAGGACAGAGCCTCATTCATCTTCCCATTCACATTGTTTACCATTCTTGGCATTGACTGCTTTCTTTCTGGATTTTTTTTTCTTTCCTCCTGCTGATGGATATTCCCTCCTTTCCAATGAGCCAGCATGCCCTCCAGATTCCTTAAGCTACTTCATCTCTGTCCTGAATAAGGCACTAAGACTGCATTTGTGAAACACATCATGGTGACCACCTCCAACAAAGATAGGCAACTCAGAGCCAGTGGGTTTCCCTGAGACCTATACCTTCCACAATATTTCTAGGGCATAAAGGCATTCACAGGTCTTTGCATAATTCACATGCCTAGCATAACCCTTCCTCTTTGGCCCTCAAAGGAAATCACTACACAGAGTAACAACCCCAAAAGCAAAGACAACCTCACTTCACATTCTGATAGTGGGGAAGGGCATGTAATAAGAATAGAGCCAAGCTGTCTAATAATCATTCACCGTACTAACTACAGATAAGAAGTTTTCTTACAGATCCTAGCAAGTTGGAAGATGAAACAAGGCTGTAAAAAGATGAGATGCCTCGATGGGTTCATTACTTAGAAAATAAACACATTTTTGGAAACAGACCAAGGACAGGACATGCTTTGATTTGGTTGCTGTGCATAGACCCTGACCCCCTCCGGGAGTTTTCTCAGGAAGGCTGACCATTCTCCAGTCCCAGGAACGGGCTGAGCTGTTTGTAATATCATAGAAGATTAGCCACCTTGTTATCAGACTTTGAGCTCCTGAAGGCTGGACTGCAGACTCTCCCCTCCCCTTTCCATGTTACACTTGCAGCTCGCAGCTGCATGTAGCTATCTTCTCCCTCATGTGTACATAACCAGCCCATTAGTGAGCAAGGTCAGAGCAGAATTTCCAGGGTGACCAACTGCTCTGCCCATACTGCCAGCATTATTTGAATAAATGCTCATATATGATTCAACTCTGTATCTGCTTAATTTGGCTCAAGTAGTGACAGGCAGCCTCAGACCCACTGCATCCAGTTTCTATTCTAGTGTGAAAATCCCTCACCTGCTTGAATGGATGAATTTTAAATAAATTGTGTTTTAAAAAAAATTGTTAAGTGATTACTATTCTCACATTACTTGAAATCAAAGATGTCATCTAGTACCAAATATCTGAAAGTAACAATAATATTCAAAATATTAAGACCCATGCTATATTAAAAATGTTGCATAAATTAAGAAATACAGAAACCAGAAGTAGAGCATAGAGGCAGAAATTTAGAATGTGATTATCTAGAATTGGGTGCTTTCCATAATTAGACTTTTCCAAAGTTTTATCAATTTGGCAAAGCTTTGTCTCCCATTACCAATGTGAAATTTTTTTATTGATGATGATGATGATGATGATGATGATGATGATGATAATAGAGAAATATCAACTTGTTATTACACTTATTTTTTTATTCAATGGTTGATTCTTTTATATACCCTGACTGGGGATCAAACCTATAACATTGGTGTATTGGGATGATGCTCTAACTGAGCTACCTGGTCAGGATTGAAATGTATAATTTTACATCCAATTTGGGTTGATGCCTTATTCTTATTCTCTTTCCTGATGTATTTCCTCAATAATGCCTTTATATTTGTAATACTTTCCTTTCCAGGAAATGACACCGCATAAAGCTAAGAGCTAAAATGACAAACCAAATTGAATGATGTATATGAAAACTTTTAGAAATTGCAAAGCTCTGTAAGTATAAGCCATATCATTAGTGTTTCATACCAGGCTGCCAAAAGGACACACAGCCCAGGCAGAACGGTGGCATGAGGCAGAGTGTGCATTTTCCTCACTGGTGTGGACCTCATCTGTCAGTCCCAAAGTCAAGGGCAGCATTGCTGCTTCTCTCCTATTTCTTAAACCAGTGATGTTCGACCTCAGAACTATTTACATATGGGGCTGGATAATTCTTAGGTATAGGGACTGTCCGGTGCACTGTAGGATGTTTAGCAGTATCACTGGTCTCTACTCACTGGATGCCAGTAACTCACCCTAGTTCCGACAATCAAAAATGTTTCCAGACATTGCCAAATGCCCCCTGTAGGGTGATAACACTTCCAGTTGAGAACTACTGTCTTAAATCTATATTGTCCTCCCTAAGTTTTCTCTGGCTATTGTAATGTTCTGTCAGCCAATGGTTCTCAAGCCTGGTTGCACACTGGAATCATTTGGGAAACTGAAAATACTGATGCCTGGGCCCTATCCCCAGAGATTTGGATCTGAGAGTCAGAGGTATGTGGTGGTTACAAACACTTTAAAACCTCCCCAGGTAATTCCAATATGTAGACATAAGCAGAGCTGTTTTATAAAAACTATAGAGAGCAGTTTCATGGATGGATAGGAGACCAGAGAGGCCAGAGTCAAGGTAACCAAACTCAACTGGGGAAGATGTGGAGACACTACACCCAGTTGAGGCAGAAATGAAAAACTGGGCATCCAGGTGAGGGAGAGGAGCTCCAGAGTTTATTCTGAGATGGGAGTTTATTCCGAGATGTCACCTGAATCCCTATAAGGATGGTGAATGCCACAGGAAATACTTGGGAAGTTGAGGCAATGTGTTAGTTTCTAGGGCTTCCATAACAAAGTACTACAAATTGGGTGGCTTTAAACACCAATTATTCTCTCAGAATTCTGGAGGAAAGAAGCCCCAAATAAAAGTTTCAGCAGGAACATACCATCTGTGAAGGCTCTAGGGGAGCATCCTTCCTTTCCTCTTTCAGCTTCTTGTGATTACTGGCAATCATTGGTTTATAAATACATCATTCCAACCTCTGCTTCTGTCACCAGATATCATTCTCCTTGTGTGTCCATGACTCTTCTTCTGAGGACACTAGTCATACTGACTAGAGTCATCTTAATTAGGTATGGCCTCATCTTAACTTGTTTATATCTACAAAGATTCTATTTCTAATTAAGGGCACATTCACAGGTACCAGATGTTAGGGCTTCAACATATTTTTCTGGGAGACACATTTCAACTCACAATGGCTGAGGAGAGTTAGTGAGAAAGATGATAAAGTTTGGATGCCATGTGGGCCATGTCTGTGCAGCTACTCAGCCTAGGCAGAGTTTGAAAATGAAGACTTGAGTGTCACCAGCAGAGAGGAGCCAATTATAATCATGGAAGTGGGTGAGATGCCAAGGGAGCTGATGCAGAGGAGAAAGCTGTGCTGGTGCTACCCAATGGGCCTTTAGTGAAATAATTATTTTCAAAGAATGCAGAAAATATTGGAAGAGATTTAGGATAAGGCCTTGGCAGAGGGGAGGAAGGAGTTTTGAGAAGGACAAGGTGGTTCAAAGTCAAGGCAGCCAGAAGGCAAGGACTTGGCAAAGGCCATTGGAATGGAATATTCCAATTTCCTTACCAGTGTCAGTAGAAAGATTAGAATAAAATTCAGTGCATAGAGGAGCTACTGAAGGACTAGGAAGTAGAGAAGAGGAAGCAGGGGCAGCCACCTTTTCAAAGAAATCTGACAGTGAGGGGAAGGTGAGAAAATGATTCAGGCAGATTGAGGAAGGCGGGGTGGGGGGACACACTAAAAAAGAGTCTCAAGATGTTTCATGCTGAAAAGAAAGCAGTGGTTGAAGGAGAAATAGAGGAAAATACAAGTGAAGGTGAATAGATGACACATAAAGATCACAGGGGAGGTGGACGGCTAGCTGTGGGTAGGAGGATGAAACACTTCTTCCTCTAAAGTGGGAATGCAGAAAGAGGAAATGAGAAGTTGATCCAAGATTTAAGTAAGTTCATTTTAGAAGAGGTGGTGGTGATAGGGAGCTTAAAGGGGCAACCTGTCTGATGTTGAGAGGGTACATTTGTTACCTCATTTAGTTCACATTACAGCCCCAAGAGGGAGGTATTATCAGCCCCACCTTATGGGCAACATAACAGAAGACATGATGCTCTTGGCCTTAGTAAGGGAGGCAGCTTGCCTTGAGTGTAGATTGCTTGGGGACCTGAGTCTTCAGGGGATCAGAGAGCTGAGCAAAAACCCAGGGGATTAGAGACTAGAGGTGGAGTGAAGAAGACAAACAATACCCTCCTCACAGTGTGTCTTCTCACACTGGGGGTGGGGAGTGGTTCCTTAGATGGTCCCACACTTAAAGCCAAAACAGAAACAAGGTACAGATTATGGCTTTTGATTTAAAAAGGAAAGTTTGTACTTCCTTGTATATATACAAGACATACTTCAGGAGCTAGATAGCCAATCTATTGACAACGTCTTCCTTATTACCACATCCTGATGTGGAGAGCAGATCCCTCATTAAGAGTGGCATATCATCAGTGAGCTTCCCATGTGAGGGCTACCAATGAACTTGCCCACCAAGCACACATCAGCCAATTGAACAAAGGCAGGTGTTCCAAACCCGTTAGCTATTGAAAAGACAGCTACTGGGATTTCAGTCATGACTTTGGAGCATCCAGAATCCCCAGTGGCTAGGCTATTCTAGAAGGAGTATGATATTTGTCAGCCATCAAACTGCCAGGGTAGATTGAGGTAATTTAGGTGAGCACATGGCTGTTACCTTCTTTTCCCCCTACTCTAGATGTTACCTTCCTAAAACTACCTACTCAGATGAAGGACACTGCCATCCCAGACAAGCAATCTCACACCAAGTGATACTGATAAACACATGCAAGTCTGAAAAGCATTGAATTGCAGAAGACTATGATTATCCAACATTTAGCTTGACAGAATATCTGAGAGTCACCAATACATAGCTTGACAGAGTATTTGAAATTTACTTTCTGACATTAGAACACCTGCTCTTGTTAGCTCAGGAAAACCCCCAGGATTTGTAGATACATAATTCAAAAGCCATCAGATGAAAGTCTGTGGAAAACCAATGCCTCCTTGGGTCACCTGCTGGGTGGGCCAGGGTTGGTATAAAATATGAATTGCACAAAAGTGTGAGCTATTTCATCTAATCTACTGATGATAAGAATTTACACTAAAAAGGACAAAAAGCCACATACTTTTAAATACATTCACATTTACTCAAATGGAATATTTTATTCCATTTCCTCTTCTGTTTATTTACTGGGATGGAAATTAGGAGAAGTGGGACGAAGTCATTTAGATCCTTTACTCCACTAAAACAGTCAGTGGGCTTTGAAAATTGAAACCATTAGGACAACTTGAAATAACCATCCCTGCCAGGTCAGATACAAAATATCTTAGTACATAGAAAAGGCAAACCAATGAAGAGTAAATCTTGGCAGTCTCACTGAAATATACCAATAATATTTCACATCTCTAATTCGCATATGTTATCTTAATATTGGGGAATCTACAGATTCAGAGCATCTCAAAGGAAAAGGTAAAATCTGAGGGACAATCTCTGTGTGGTCTCTGACCTCATCAATGGACACGAGAATTAAGCCAACCACCTGTAGGTATACCCAGCTGTATCTGTGACTTAGTTTGTGTTTGTCATGACTAAATGGGAAAGTTGACACATTTGCTGGATGTAAGTTTGTCTCCAGGTCCAAATAATGGATAGCAGGATCCTGAGAGAACTTTTGGGGTGACTGTACACTTGCTACAGATAATCACTGTGAAGGTGGAGAGATGCTGGGAACTGAGACCAAACATGTTCTAGCCCTAGCCAGTTTGGCTCAGTGGATAGAGCATCAACCTGTGGATTGAAGATCCTGAGTTTATTTCCAGTCAAGGGCACGTGCCCAGGTTGCAGGATCGATCCCCAGTTGTGAGCATGCAGGAGGCAGCTGATCAATGATGTTTCTATCTCTCTCCCTCTCCTTTCCTCTCTGAAATCAATAAAAAAATATTTTTTAAAAACCAAACTTGTTCTAAATTTCTAGAAGAGATTTTTTAACATGACTACCACTAATAGAAACTGATTATCTAGAAGCCAACCTAGGTTCTTGAGGAACAAGTAACACCAAACTAACCTGATTTTTTTCTATTTAAATATTTAATTTGTGAACTTATCATAAATAACAGTAAATTAGAAAAAATAGCTTTCCCTCCACATTTAATGAATCAATTTTATTCAAACTCTTCTCTTACATCTTCAACATTGTTCATTCAGTTAATCAGAATCTTTGTCATCACTAGAGCTCAACTTGGAGTCTAGTTTCCAAAAGAGCCTGTTATCTCTGCTTTCTTCTGAGCTATCTGACACCCACCACTTCTGAAAAGTCTATGCTGAGGTCTGGCCAGAAGACAAGTATCCACTCACAAATTTTTTTAATTTTTAATATTTTTTTATTGATTTTAGAAAGAAAGGAAGGGAGATGGAGAGATAGAAAAAAACATTGATGCAAGAGAGAAACATAGATTAGCTGCCTCCTGCATGTGCTCTACTGGGATCACGCCCAAAATATCCAGGTATGTGCTTTGACTGGGACCTTTTGGTGCATCAAAAGACTCATAACTTTAGATGGATCAGGTAATTTCAGTTTCTTCTAAATTGTATGGTATTAATAAATTTACATCAATGGCATACTGAATTGCCAAAATGAATATATATATATATATATATATATATATATATACACATATATATAAGATAGGATCACTAAACCAGGTGAATTTCATCTACACTGACCTTGCAAGCCATTTAATAAAATGATTCCCACATTTTTTTTTCCTTTTATAATGCAAAAAGGTTTATTTGTACACATACCAGTGAAGGAGAGCCATCTTCTATCAAATGGAGAAGATTAAGAATCTCATGTAGCTGATTTTTGGATCTACTATAATGGGAAGGTTTTCTTTGTTGCCTTTAGATGTTAGGTCTATTTACCTAACTTCACCAGGCTTTTTCAATGGGTCTTGCTCCTCCTGGACCTGATTTTTTAACCGCTTATGATATCCTAGCTGGCATTGTAGGTAGTTTGCATTCTTCTGTTTCTCAAGGTACTTTTCCATGAAGCATAAGACATTATATTCATTGTTGGAAGAAGCTCTGGTCTTCAAGTCTAGCAGGAGCTTGCTTAAGGGGTTCTCCAATTCCAGGGCAGACTCTAGAGCTTGTCTGCTGGTTCCCCAGTTATCTATCTCAGGCCTCTTAATCACTGGAAGGCACATTTTACTCTCACATCCTCTTAGATATCTTAGGAATTGCTTTCTATGTACCCTCTTCACCTCAGTTTGGTTTTCAAAGAATGTGGCAAAAAGAGGTTCTCCTGGGACTTCAATGTAATAATAGCTCATCTATATATATGAAAGCCTAATATGCAAATTATCTCCTCAGGAGTTCCACCGGGAGACTGGGAGTTTGATCACTCGCTATGACATGCACTGACCAGCAGGGGTGGCATGGAATGAAGGAAGGCCCTGGCTGGCAGCCAGCAGCCAGGGAAGGGAGGCCCCAGCTGGCAGCTGGAAGGCCCCAATTGGTCCTGATTGCTGGCCAGGCCTAGGAACCCTACCCATGCACAAATTTCATCCACTGGGCCTTTACTTGACAAATAAGCATTACTGATGTGCAGGTCATAAGAATGCACATGATTAAGATCAATGCTACACTCTTCAGAGACGAGGTGCTTGGCTGCCATCTCAGCTTTAGAGAACACCAGGCATAAACAGAGCTCCCTCCCCATATTTTTGGAACTAAGATAATGTAAGGTTGGCAACATGCTAGTACACTTTAAAACATTGCATTCATTTTGTGCTTTCAACCTACCAACAACTTAAGGTCACTTACATACTCAAGTGGAATCAGAATGGCCTAATGTTCTTTCAAAGTGATTATTAAATGGTGGATGTCAATGCAGAGAAGGTTTCTAGTGTTATGCCATTGTACTTTGTACTTTGTGCCTGGAGATAGCAATGTCACACAGGGCTCTGAGAGAGCAGGTCACTTATGTTCATTTTACCACTTAGGCATTTAAGGTGAAATCACTGGACTCAAGTCATCTAGAATTTTTTCACAGAGATGATAATGAGGACAATTTTGTTCAATTCTTCCCTGATTTTCTGGCTCTCCTTACAATAGACGTTATGTGAACATAGCATTCTAAAAGAAGGAAGAAAAATTTTAAGCCATCTAGCTCTTCTTTCCTTTTCCAGTCTGTAATCAGGAAAGACAGGACTAAAGATTCAGATTCCTTGACTCACAGCCAAACGTGCTCTTGTTTTCACCTGATGTATAGTTATCCAAGTAAATATTCTGTTAGGATGTGGCCCAAATGCCAAATCTACAATGCACACACTAGACACAAAATATATATCATATCTTTGCAAAAACACATTCATGTATTTTACAAAATACCTTTGAAAAGTTTAATTGTATTGGGTCAAGACAGAGCGTAATAGAGAAGACAACATAAATCTTTGGAAATCAATGCTTGTTAACGTCAATTTATCTTTTTAATGAAAAGCCTCTGATAAGCCATGCCATTGGATTAAGTGAGCTAATGAATGCCATGGGCTTTGCATAAGACCTAGGAACACTCCATAAGAAGTAGCTGTTCTGATTAATAGGTGAGACTGGAGTGGGGTTGGAAAGGCTTTTCCACAAAGGCAATAAAGCTCCAGGATGGAGCTTGTCAACCAGCCTGGCCAGAGCATAATGAATGGATAACGGTCACCTGCTCCACCCACTCTCAGGGGCAACCTAGGATGACTAGCAATCGGCTCTCAAGCTGAGTTCCCACTCATTCTTGCCCACTCAGGAAAGCGGACCAGACTGCAAGGAACATTGATAAAAGCAAAAAGGAAATTAGTGCACATTTCCTTGCTTCATTCTTAGTAAGAGATTCTAAGTTCTCACTAATCATACCACACGAATATGATACGTTCCACAGCTGAGAATGGTTGTTTTGGGGGAATAGAAAATGCCTCTCAGCACTTAAAATGATAAAGCATTAAAAGAATCCAAGCTGTTGTTATTATATTGCCAAAGAGGAAATGCAATAACAGAGAAAAACAAGGAAATTCCTGAGTTGAGCTAATTCTTCAATTCTTGAAGCTAAATATGAGTTTGTAGCTTTTTAAAATAGTGCCTGCCTGACCCTGGGGTCACATATAAAAAATAAATTGAACAAGGCATGACGATATAAAATGAGACTAAAATATATTTAGAAAATTTAAATATGTTTATTTTTAATTGGCCATCCTGACAATTAGCTTGTTTAAAATGTCAAAAATCTTATTTTGAGGGAATTTGCTGTGTAACCTTTTCTTTTGATCTGTCAACTTCATGTGTGAAAGTTGCAGGTAATTTGTCATGTTCACACCAAATAGTTGATCAGTCAATATGTTAATTATCCAGTATATTTACTTCTTTTTCGAAAGTAATTTGATTATTTTCACTAATTATTGCCAACCTTAGTGGAAGATTGAAAAGAAATGAGCTACAAATTTCAAGCATGTTAACACCACACTTATTTTAATATATGAAATGGGGGAAAAGATAAATTATTATACAGTTTAATCTGCCCATGATTACTTTTATCATTGTGAATAAAAAGCAATTAGTATATTTGCTGTGATGCATCCCAGTTAAACTGCTCTAAGCATTCTCTAAAAGCTCTGCCTAAAATTGTAACTGTTGAGCTTTCAGCCAGAACATTTCTATTCCGTTATTTTTGCCCTCTTCTTTCTCACCCACCAAAAATTCAGAACTCATTATTTCTGGATTCAAAACATATTAAGGCTAACAGTTGGAAATACACAAAAGGTGGCAAAGGCCAATTCTTTCCTTTTTAAATATCTTTAATTTACTGCTAGCAACACCTAAGACAAGTTATAAATATTTCAAATCTTAATGTCATTATTTACTTGACACATGTTTAGCAAGTGCCAGCCATGTGGCAGGGATGGTGCCAGGTACCAGGGATCTAAAAAGATAGTGGAGATGATTTCTCATTCAAGGAGCCAAGATGCTCTTGGAAGCAGAGGGACACCAACATTCACTTCTGATTCAGCAAATCTTTACATGTCCCCTTGTGTGGAGGGCACTGTCATGGCAGGTGGAACCACAGAGTGGACAGTCCCTGAGTGTAAGCTTCACATCTGATTCATTCTTCGATGCGGGCCTAGCACCTGGTGCAGGGTAAGTATTATGGGTTTTGTTGACAGGCCACCAACAAGGATCTGGTCCTCAGTCTCCCTGAACTCACACAACCCATGGAGGATGGTGGGGCCATGAGGGCAGGGATAGAGCAAAGCTGAAGTTGGGGGAAAGTAATAAATAAGGGCTGGGGCTGCCTGTGGCAAGGAAGGCTTCTAGAAGAATCATTCTCTGAATGGGGTCCTGTGGGATAAGGAACGGACTTGACTTTCTGTGATACTTTAAGAAATTTCATAGTTTCTTGGAAAGTATTAGACCACATTGCAAAGACTAGGAGTTTAAGATTTGACCCAGCTTATCCAGGAAAGCAAGTCACTAAACTCCTGTGTCCAATCCTCACCTTTACTGCTGGATAGTATTTAGTTAATCCATTTTAAAGTGACAGAAGATTAACTGAGAATGTAGTAAAGTGGTGAGAACAGTGCCTGGCCACTATAGTGTTAACTATTATGGTAATGTAGATAAAGGCTAGCCATTTTTATACAAGACTGTTTCCAAGTTGTAACACCATTATCAGCAGTCAGCCTGAACCATCAGGAACTCTGAGAGAGTTTTGCACATCACTGAGTTTCAAATCAGGGGCACCATGCCTCGCTTTGGGCATTTGCTTAACTCCCAGTTTCATTCAACTTTTATGTGTTGAGAGTGAAATGTGTAAGTGCATGATCACGGATACATGTGAAAAATGATCAACAATGTGATGTGCTAGCTTTCAGCTCCTGGAGGTAAGAGCAGTGCAGCAGCTCACAGGTCTGACAAAGTTGACTCAGAAACACATGTAAGACCTAACTCAGAATGATGTGGCTTTTTAAAAAAATATATTTTATTGATTTTTTTAGAGAGGGACAGAGTTAGAAACATTGATGAGAGAGAAACATCGATCACATGCTTCCTGCACACTACCAATTGGGGATGTGCCCACAACCAAGGTACATCCCTTGACCAGAATCGAACTTGGGACCCTTCAGTCCTCAGGCCGATGCTCTATCCACTGAGCCAAACCAGTCAGGGCATGATGTGGCTTTTAAACATTGGCTCATGCTATCAGTTGAGGCTAAATAAATGAACAAACAAAATGTGTTAAATCATTGCTTTGTGATCTCTGCATGAGTTTGCATGAGACAAGTTTTGGGCTTGCCACCAGTAGCAGTTGGCACTTTGAGTCACTAAAATAGATGCCTGATCACTTCTTCACTATGAGACCCTTGACCCACTATGATTTCAATTAGAAAAATAGATTAATGGTAGCTGTTTATAACTTGTGATTTTTCAATGCTAAAGCATGCTTACCATGTTAGTGAACAGAGCCCAGGCCTTAATTTAAGGTAGAAACAAATCCACAGTCTCAGTCAGTGCCTGCATGCATCCACCATGTGAGCTACTTCTTCGTCGAGGTGAATGAACCAGTTATAACCTAGTTTCTATCCAATAAAGTTCTATGACTTTTATTTTTACTGTGCAAAGGCTTATCATGTTTTAACTTTTGTAAGTTTATCAAAAAGAGAAAAAGTACCGATGTTTTTGTCTTAAATAAGCACATTAGAGACTATTGCAATAAAGACAACCTGTAGTTTTGTTTTAGACCTAAAACATACTACATTCTGCCCTCTGTATCTGTGGTTTTTGCATCTCTAGTGTTTGTATCCACAGATTCAACCAACTGCAGATAATATATATTTTGGGGGGGGGGGAAATCTCAGAAAATTCCAAAAAGCAAAACTTGAATTTGGAACGTGCTGAGCACTACACTGAATGCGTGGAAATGAAGTGGTTTGTGGGCATAGCCTGCTGTAGCCTAAATACAGTCTATCCTCAGGGCATTGGTTCCAGGACCCTCCAGGTTACGCACTAGCTTTCAGTATAGTATTTTTATAGAACCTATGACACACATCCTCCTGTAGCCTTTAAATCATTTCTAGGTGACATATAATGCCTAATAAAATGTCAATTCTATGAAAATAGGTATTGTTTAGGGATCAATTTTCTGGAATATTTTTTTCTTGAATTTTTTTGATCCATGGTTGGTTGAATCCCAAAATGCGGAACTCAGGAATATGGAGGGCCAACTGTATAGGTTTTATGTAAATACTTCAGCATTGTCAGATGTTGGCATCCACACAGAGGGTCCTGGAACCAAACCCCCAAGGACACTGAGGGACTATTGTACCATTATTATTTACTAAGTACTCAACACAAACCTAGAATTCAATTAACATTCATTTTATAGCTTCACACAGTGGTATACAATTCACTTTCATGAGCTATATAGAATACACTACAAGTATACATGACAAATATACAAATTTCCTCCAATGAGTCATGTGAAATTTCAATTTGGAAGCACTTTTGCAGGTCTTAATAGCTCTTTGGTAATACACGCATTATTCTTCAGTTATAAAATTCACACATTTAAAAGACTAACTGAGCTAAAATGTGCCCATAAGGAATTAAATCAGTGCACTTCCCTGCATAAAAATCAGCCAGTCAGAGCAGGAAGGAAAGCGTGTTTTTCCTATGGTCGACTGTAGGATTCCATGCCCAATACTGTCATCTCGTATAGAAATCCTGACTAAATTTGCCACATAAAAATTCAAGCTTAACACATAAAAATCTAGCTACACATTTAGTTATCCAAGGACAAAGCCAACTGAATAAGCTGAAGATTTGAGAAAAATAAACACAATCCAAATTGCATTTAATTGTGATAAGACAGGACCTTGAAAGTACAAGTATGTAGATAACCATTCAATCACGGCCTAGGCATAATCAAATTTTTGCTGCCATTTCAAAACACCGATTTCTTTTTTTTTTTTTTTTTTTTTTGGCTATGCCTTGTCTAGGAGGAGGGCCCAACCTCCACCAAATAAATGTCCCTGCATAATTTCCCTACCCTGAAACATTTAATAATTTTAATCACACAGCCTTCCTGTGACGGGGGCAGCCCGAGTCCCCTGTAGAATGTGGCTATTTAGCACAGATGACAAGAGGAGGTGCCTGGAGGGAGGGCAGAGCAAACCCATGAGAAACCATTCAGCACTAGGCAGCCCACAGACTCAAGGGGCTTCACCAGGTGACTGCAGTTGTCACCCTATTCATCTCCTTTCTCCCTGCACAATAGGGGGCCCGGAGCCCTGCAAAAAGCCTTCTTCTCTCTTTATCATCATTCATATCTCAGCTATGACAGGCCGGGGGAAAAAAAGACTCAGAGGGGAAATGTGCCTCAGATTAGCATATTTCTCCCCTCCACACAATGAAGGCTTTTGAGCTTCAGTTTTTTAAAAGCAGGGGAGAGAGAGAGGAGGAGGACAAGGCAAGGCTGCTCTTAGCAACAGAGTCTGCATGTAATGATTTGCCTCCCTCAAAGCGGCTTGTGTTTTTCAATTTTCTTAAAGCAAGCCTCCTCTCGAATGGACTCAACATTTATTAGAAAATATTTATTGGGCCACTGTCTAATAAACATCCTCCCTCTTGTCATTAAACTGCAATTAAACTCTTTGATTAAAAAAATAATTACAAACCCTAAACTCTTCCTCCAATCTTGTGATGGAGCGTGACAGCTGCCTTCCTGCTGGAGAAATTGACAAAAAGAAGAAATCCAGTTATTGTAACTACTTATTCAGGGAAGTCCTCAGAGGGAACACATTTGCCATGTTTATTTAGACATTTCCAATCTTCAGAAATAAAAAAAGGCTGAAAGGTAACATGTATGCTTCGATTACCCTGAGAATGACTGTGCAGTGCAAGCCATCCCTTGACATCGCCTTTCCTCAGAGGCTGTCCCTGTCACCATCATCTTTGCTCCAGGAGAATCCTAAAACTGCAACAGGCACAGGCTAACAAACCAGACTGGAATGTCTGAAAGGTCATAAAAACATCCATCTAGTAAATATGTAAGGGGTCAGCAGAAGAAATGATTTGTGTTCCATGCCACTAAATATTAATTCTCCAAAAGATTAAGTCTCAATTTGAGGGGGAGAAATTACGATTTCTGTAGCTCAATTGAATTCTTTGAAAGGGCTTTGCCCTTGAACAGTAACTCAAGATCATCATGGGCGCTTAAAATGACACCCTTCTTCACACGGCTCCGGTGCCTTAATCATGGCCCAGGCACTTTGGTTTTTAAGGCCTCCAGGAAAGACAAGCCCAGGAGATTCTGAATGTCAGAGCTCTCCCAAGGGTCATGATGGAGCCAGGGGCCAGCTCAGCTCAGCTTGGTTCTGGAAGGCAGCCCGAGCTAGAAGGCACCTGAAAATGATGTTGGGGCCATCTGCTTTGCTTCCCAACTATGCCTCTGCAGAGCCAGCCTCCTGCCTTTATTAAATGCCTAGACATAGCCACTCCCCCAGGCCCAGGTCCCCCTAACAGAGATCAATGTTCATCATTATGTGTGTAATCTAACTTTTAACTCTCTGGACATCCATGTCTACATCTGTATAATGGTCATAAGAGATTCCCACAACACCATATTGTTTGGAACAGTCATTCTAATTCTATAAAACCCCTCTATACACCATATATATTATCTCTCTCAAAAACATATTAGCTGGTTATGACTTCTCCACATTGGATTATTTGGATTACTTACCAGATGAGAGAGAGAGAGAGAAAGAGAGAGAGAGAGAGAGAGATCAAAATTTCTCCTTGGTCCTTTATCCAATCTCTCTTTACCTCAGACTTGGATGGTAGCAACAGCTGTCTAACTGGTTATTTTTTAAAACAAATATATTTTATTGATTTTTTACAGAGAGAAAGGGAGAGGGATAGAGAGTCAGAAACCGATGAGAGAGAAACATCGAACAGCTGCCTCCTGCATACCTCCTACTGGGGATGTGCTCACAGCCAAGGTACATGCCCTTGACTGGAATCGAACCTGGGACCTTTCAGTTCGCAGGCCGACTCTCCATCCACTGAGCCAAACCTGTCACAGCTAACTGGTTATTATCCTCCACAATCTCCCATCTAAAATTCCAGATCAAAGTATATCTGTCCAAAATGAACACTTTCACTGAGTTGTTCCCGAAATCCCTGCCTACTAGCTTAGGTTGACTCTCAGACTCATGTGGATCAGCTTCCTCCAAATGGAGTCATCCATGCTCACCCGACATGCCCCTCTTGGTTAGTCACAAGCATTGTACCTCTTGCCTCTGTCTCTCGGACCTGTTTCCTTCTCACTCTTCCCTCTCCTCTTCCACTTGTGCTAACTCTATTAATTTTCAAGGCATAATTCAAGAGCTACAGCTTATGGGACCTCCCCCCCCCACAATGATTCAGTTCTGACCAAATCTGAGGTCTATGCTCCCAAATTTATCACATTATTACAGTCTATCTTTTTCTCCAAAGCATCCATGTATCTATTTAAGTCTTACATTCTGAAAGCACTTTGACCTCTGATGGGACAGGGACTACATATGTTACTTCTCTGGTGCCATGCCAAAACGCCTAGCCTAACTCACTGATTTTTCAAATAATAGTTATCAGATTATTTGCAATGCTTATGTTCTATGGCTTTTAAAGTAAGAGTATACTTCTTCTATCTGAAACAAATAAAAATGGACCACATAGTACCATCTCTTTAAAGAAATAGGTAAGTAAATAGCACTTCATCACAGAGATGGAAAATTTGGCAAAGTATATTGTAAAGTGTAACTTGGTAGGGCTCAATATGTAGAAACACCAAGTGGTTTTAATTTTCCACCTACAGTTTATGAAGCCCAGGGGCTCAAAATGACCTCAATGTTGAACAGGAGGCACATCCATTTGCCAGCAGTAATTTTCTTATTGACCTGATTAAAGAATAACTACTTCCATGTCAAAAAGACCTATCCAAACCCATCAGCCTTAGGCACACAATAGCAGTAATTAGAGATGCATATTTCTCTAATTAAAATATGAGTCAACATTTAGGTCTAGGATCCATTTTAAGTTATTTTTTTTTTGTGAATGGTGTGAGGTAGGGGTCCAACTTCATTCCTTTGCATCTGGATACTCAGTTGCCCCAGTACCATTTGTTGAAAAGAATATTTCCCCCTATATAACTGTCTTGGTATCTATTTTAGTACATTTCATCTGCTATAACAATCTACTATGGACTGGTTGACTTAAACAACAAATATTTATTTCTCACAGTTCTGGAGCCTGGAAAGTTTAACATGAAGGCACCTGCAGATTTTGTGTCTTGTGAGGTTTCACTTCCTGGTTTATAGACAGCTAACTTCTCCCTGTGTCCTCAGGTGGCAGAAGGAGTGAGGGAGCTCTCTGGAGCCTCTTTAATAAGGGCACTAATCCCATTCATGAGGGTTACACCTTCATGATCTAATCACCTTCCAAAAACCCCACCTCCAATTACCATCATATTGGGGATTATGTTTCAGCATAGGAATTGGAGGTGGGGCACACATATTCAGTCTATAGCAGCACCCTTATTGAAAACCAGTTGACCAAAAATATAAGGGTTATTTCTGGATTCTCATTTCTGTTCTATCAATCTATATGTCTATTCTTATGCCAGTATCACATTGCATTGATTACTGTAGCTTTTTAGTTTTGGCAATTAGGGGGTTCTCACATTCCATTTGATAAAATTCTATTTTAACACAAATTTTTGTTATATTAGAAGTGACTGGAAAATCTAATTTTACATCTGACTGATGCTCATTAGATGGCAAAAAGTTTTAGTGCCTTAATCTTATGATAGTTTAAAGGTGCTTTAATCTCCTACACAGCCTATGAAAGTCAAAGATCCCATTTTATATGTTCATCATCTTAATATATTCAGAATTATTGAACAAATAGCATCACAGTTATTGTTCCAGTTGTTTACAAGAAGATGATTGACAAACCTTGGACACAGAGAGACTTGGGAGTCCAAGGAACTAGAGAATGTCATTCTCCCGGTCAATACTGGGATCTAGAAGGATTTCCAAACTTAGGTAATGCAAAATATTTCATGGTTTGGTCTACAGTTACAGATGGTTCCCCTTAGAACCTACCAACATATTTCCTAGTGTCTGGCCTGTCAAGAGTTCTTGAACCATTTTTTACCACTGACTATATACTGTGAACAAAATTAAGAAAACATGCCCAGCCGGTATGGCTCAGTCATTGGAGCATCTACCTAATGATCCAGGAGGTCATGGTTTGATTCCAATTCAGTGCCCATGCCCAGGTTGCGGGCTTCCCAGAGTGTGTGTGTGTGTGTGTGTGTGTGTGTGTGTGTGTGTCATGCAGGAGGCAGCCGATCAATGATTCTTTCTCATTATTGATGTTTCTATCCTTCTCTCCCTTCCTCTCTGAAATCAATAATATTTAAAAAAATAAGAAAATAAAAGAGGCAACACATTGTCTTTAATATGAAGTTAGGCCAAGAAAGCTGTGATATACCTTGCCTCACCTGATTATCTTCTAACATTTGCCATAGTGTCTTCTTTTCTACAGTGGAAATTTAAGCACCAGAAAACCTTCTAGCTCTTTCAGTGTTTATTTAGGATAGATTGCCATTTTCTATCTCACAGCATTTTATTCATTTGTATGAAATGGCCTTCTATCCAACCTATTCCAATAGCTTATTCCAAAAACAAAAGGCTTCTTATATACATAGATTTTATTTTTCCATACTAGAGTAAGAGTAAAAATTCTCTCTCCTCTGATATATTTGTATTTATATACTATTAAAATTATTTAGCTTTTAGCTTGACACTATATATCTACAAATTAATTTTTAGGGTTTTGTTTAAATCTTTAGCATTTTCCACTTCTGTGGGATGTTTTGCAAGGACGCTTTTTATTAGAAGGTGTTGAATTGTAAGCTACATATTCCTTAAGGGGTGTATACCCACACATAACCTGGTGCAACCTCCAAATCAATGAACCTCATTCTGTATTTTTTCTGAAACTTCGCATTCTCCATGAAGGAAGTTGTGTCCTGAGGATTCTTCTCAAGCCACGAAGGGGCACTGCACACAAAGTGGTGGGTTCTTTGTCTCAGAGAGAATGAATGGGGAGTTCTCTTCCCAGAAAAAGAGTGCCAAAAATCCTGATCTTCACCCTCCATGCCTTCCTCCCTTTCTCATTTTCCATCTTTCCCTCCCTCTGTCATTTGGCTGCCTCCTTGTAACATTTAAACCTCTAATTTTTACACCCGAACAATGTTTCTTTCCATACTTGCATTTTCTCTATGGAATTCTGAGTTTCCACACATCTATTGATCACATCTCTTAGTCGCCCCCAGAATACCTAGATTCATTTTCTAATTCTGATCTTTGTTCCTGGACACTACTATCCATGTTCCCCGGCCCTGTTCTGAACCAAAACACAGACTCTTATAAAATCTACCACTCATGAAAAGGCTGTCTCACACTCAATGTAGGCTCATATTTCTGTTTTCTTGTTCCACATAGTAAATTGTAAAGAAACCTATTCTGACTTCCCAGAGCAATAAAGACTTCTTCTCTCTCCCACCCATCCTTTTTCAAACTAACTTTTCCTTCTTTGACTAATCATCTTTCTTAGTACTGATCTGCACTTTTTAGGAAACTGTCAGTGCCATGATGGACCACCAACAATTGCTCATTTATTGCCCCCATCAGATGCATGTATGATTGAGGGTCAGTGCTTTCTATGAACTACACCAAAGAGACTACTACTAATGAACAGAGACAAGCAGATGGCTTGGTTGCCCTGTCAATATGTCTATTTGTATTGAGCATTTCACTCAGTTTTTATCATGTTTCCATATACTAAATATATACACATGGTACTATAAATCCCCAATCCCCAAATCAGTAATGATATAAAGATGAGACTTTATGAAACTGTGTGAGATGAAGAAAAATACCATCTTATACATCTATAAGTATCTTTACAGATGAGTTGCTGACACAGTTCTCAGTGTTGAATAGAAGAATTTGGTAGAAAATCAGGTAAGAGAACAACACAGCAATTTTTAAAAATCCAAACTATTTTTAATATAATTAAATATTCACAGACTAACTTTTAATATTTACCAACATTTTTCTCTTTCAAAGTCTACTTAAGCAAATAAGGTTTCATGTTCTTTATGGATTTCAGTATATTATTTCTAAATACCCCATCTAAACTCTAATGCAATATTAACCCTGTATTTTTACATAGTTTGAATACGTGAATTATGATTCCATTCAACCTCCTCAACATCACTCAAGCCCTCATAATATCTATTTCTTTATAGAAAATGGAAGTGTTTGCCAATCTCTTAGCCCCTCAGTTTTAAGTGGATTAATGCTGGTGCATTAGAAAATGGCTCCTACATATTACATCAAATGAGTAATTCCAATATTGGACTTTATAATAAAGCCAAAAAGGCTCTTCATATTACAGTTTTTACAAAATCTGAATAGCAGGGTGCTTTTCCAAGCAACTTTACAAATGCTGTGCTTTAAAAATTAATTGATTTTTAAATTATCTGTTATTTCTTTAATTTTATTTGCTTCAAGATAGAGAAGGTGAACTATAGAGTAACACCTAGATGTTCTTTCCACAGTCTAAGCCTGGAACTACATGAATTTTAAGTGGCCATTATGAAGATACTAAGGGAGCCATCAAAAACATGAACTAAGGATTTCAAACGCTTTTCCAGTTTACTCAGTCACCTGCCCACATCATAAATATTCTTTACTGGCAAAACAGCTTGGGAAAATGAGATCCCGCTCACACAAACTGGAATGGGCCATAATTCAACAGATAATAACAAGCTTTGATAAAGACATGAAAACACTGGAACACGCATACATTGCCTGCTGGCAGGAATGTAAAATTGTGCAGCCACTTTGGGAAACAACACAAAAGTTTCTCAAAAAGTTAAACACAGAGTTATTATATGACAATTCTACTCCTAGGTATATACCCAAAAGAAATGCAAAACGTATGCCCACATAAAAACTTACACATGAAAGTGCATAGCAGCATTAGTCATAATGTCCAAAAAGGCAAACACATCAAGCATATATCAACTGGTTAATGGATAAACAAAATTTGGTTCATTCAGATAGTGGAATATTATTTGTGCAATATAAACAAAGTACAGATTCATGCTACAACACGTAAGAACCTCAAAAATCTTATGCTGAGTGAAAAAACAGACACAAAAGAATATATATTAGACCATTTATATCCAATAAATGTTCAGAAAAGGCAAACAGAGACAGAGTCAATTAGGGGTTCCTAGTGAACCTGGAATTGAGAATGGGAATAGGCAATAGCTATAAATAAGCTTAAGGGATCTTATCTGGTTTGGCAACATTCTGAAATTGGATTGTGTGATGGACATATAACTCAGTAAATTTACTAAAAATAATTTAATTGTCTTTAAAACTGGTGAACTTTATAGTGTGTAAATCATACCTTAACACAGTTGTTTTAAAAAATAGATATGGGAAAAATAGCCAAGAAGCAGGTACAGTCATTCAAATCAGAGATGATGGTGGGTCTGGATCAGGTAGGAAAGAAATTAGAAAAAGGTGGACTGATTCAAAGAAGGTGGGAAGACAGAACTGTCAGGATTTCTGTTATGCCATTCCTTACTCACTTTAGCAGTCTGTGAACTCGTATAGCACCAACACTCTGCCCCATTTATTTGGACATAATCACACCCTGCCTTACATTATCAGTTGATTGTGTTGTGCATACTGTCATTGCTTCGGGCTGGATTGTACATAAGTATACCATAAATACTCATGAACAAATGAATGGTGAGACAATTGGAAATAATCAGCCCCACACTGAATATCATTGATTATTCAGGATTATATTAACAGTGATCATAATGTTCAGACAATAAAACTAGTAATTACCTTCACAAAGGAGTTGCTAAAGTCATCCACACAATAGTAGAGTAAAAAAATCAATTTTTAGAAAATAACAACCAAAATTGATATAAAAAGGTAACAGAAGACAGAATCATAAAGTCAACTAAATGCAACATTCGCAATACATATATTTTTTGGGAAATAAAAATACAGAAATACTTTGAAGCACATGTTTGTCTTCTTAAGAGTCTGTCCATTTACTAATTCAAGTCTTAAGCCCATGTAGTGCTTAAGCCCATGTAGTGCCTAGTTGATGGAACTGGGTCCAGGATATAGGAGTCTGGACCTTGGTTAAACCACTCATGAGAGTTTGGGAAGCTTCCTTAGGAAAAGAACAGAGAACACTAAACATCTTTCACAAACTCTATGGAAGACATCAATGAAATTATGTGTAGCCTCTAGGACATGCAATGAATTAAAGTATTACTGTTTTTATTGCAATGACTTAAAATATTTGTAGTAATCTATTTTACAAATGAATTAAAGCTATATTAAACTCACTGTTTTTTAAAAAAATTCTCACCTGAGAATATTTTCCTCATTGATTTTTTTAGAGAGTAGAGGGGAGAGATGAGGGGGAGAGAAAGAGAAACACTGATATGAGGAAGACACATCAACTGGTTGCCTCCTGCACAGGCCCTGACCAGGTCTGGGTCTGGGGATCAAGCCTGCAACTGAAGTACCTGCCCTTGACTGTGAATTGAACCCAAAACCCTTTGGTCCACAGGCTGACACTCTAACCACTTAGCAACTGGCCAGGGTTTAAACTTGCTTCTTGGAAAAAACTTTGAAGTTCATTTGAAAAGAGTTCTATTTAATAACTAATTTCTGTTCCAAGTCATTGAAGTACAGGGAGCTGAATAGAGATTTTGAGTCAGAGCTGGGTTCTAATTTCAACTCTGCTACTTACAAGTCGAATGACCTTGGGCAAAACTTAAATTCTCTTATGCCTTGGTGTTTGTACTTTTTTTTTTGCACTTGATGATAACCTCTTAAGAAGCACCTTATATACTGCTGAGGAT
Source organism: Murina feae (assembly GCA_004026665.1). NCBI lineage: Eukaryota > Metazoa > Chordata > Mammalia > Chiroptera > Vespertilionidae > Murina > Murina feae. Next base: position 25,028 of record PVJC01010457.1, read on the forward strand.
GCAGTAGGTCCTCGATGAATAGTAGTTACTGTCATTATTATTCATATAAAATCATGACTATTTAAGACATGACTTGCTTAAGGTTCTACACAGCTTTTGCTAATCAACAGATGTCTCAAAGAACAACACATTTTGTTCTGGAAGGATGGATGAAGTAATCTCAGACATGGAATGAAATAAACAGTTGAAATGGAGGGAAAACGATCCTATTCTAAACACCACAGACCTCCATTTCCCCTAGAGAAGGCTAGTTTCCATAATTTTTACCAACATGAACTTTTAAAGACATCTACTCAGTGTATCATTGCCAGGAAGGTAGACTATTCCTTGTATCTGCCACATACATATTTTTTGAAAAGTGATCACTCATTACTTTGCTTCCTAATATTTTACCAATGAACTAATAAAGTGTCTTTGTAGAAAAGAACTAGCTGCCGCCAACTGACCCTAAGCAATCACGCAGCCCACATAGTGCATACCAAATTCCATCGAGATTTGTTCAAAGTTTATTAAAAAATAGCCTCTTTGAAATGATTGCTACTTGCCTTGCCTATTACAAATGAATGACCAAATCAAATTAAAATTCATCCCAATATCCTTTGGTAGGGTATCAACTTTGATCCAGAAATAAAAACCACTTTTAAGTTATCATGGAAAATTCCCTTTTTACAGCCTAATATATTTTGGCCTATGGAATACTTAGTTTTTCTAGAAAAAAATAAATAAGTACATAGAAAAATCATCTGGTGTGTTCATTTATGAAATACAGAAATAATAGGAACATTCTAAGCATATCATATGTGGGCCTAAAGATAACAAGAAAGATGTTTCATAAATCCTATTTTAGTTTGAATCTTTCTAGGAGCTGGGCCTGAAACAGGGCTTGGTTGCAAGTGGTTCATTTGGAAGTTGATCCCAGGAAATATGGGTAGGAGAATGGGAAGTTAGAAAGGGAAGAGAAGGTAGCCAATAAATGTAGATTAACATGCAAGTTATTGCTTTGGGAGACTGAGTCTTAGTCCCACTGGAGAATTCTAAGAGACTGCATAGAGCATGGGCTGCAGAGTCATCCCATCAAGGCGCAGGGGGGCGGGGGCAGGGATATTTATACACCAATTTCCATCAGCCATTGGTTGAAGGATTCTCCTGGAGGGTGGTAATCTCTGGACCTTCTGACCTGCCAACAGGAGCCCTCAGGTCATGAAATACAAGTGCTGGCACTTGGAATTCCAACCAGGGTTCACTGAAGTGGTAAGGGGAGGTGATGTGGGCATGGCCCCACAGCATCTGCTACAGATATATTATGTAGACAAGTAAAAGGAAGCCCCACAAAAACATACATCAAGGTGAGGACTAGAACCATCAAAATTGCTAATTCCTGCTCAGAAGTGAGCCACACCATTGGAAAATGAATCTGATATGAATCCACAGAGTAGTGAAGAGGGTTTTTTTTATCTTGTCATCATATGCTATTCATATAAATTCAGTATTTACTTGATAAAAAGCAAGTAAGTTAAAAAAATCAAATAAGTTAATTATGATACAAGCCATAACTAATCAATACAAGCTATGGTTTATATCATAATTAACTTATTTGGGTACAGGGTTGTCGAACTTTTTCTATAAAGGAACAGATAGCAAATATTTTAGGATTTGTACATCATATGGTCCCTGTCCCACTTACTCAACCCTACAGTTGTAGCACCATTGACAATACATAGGAGAATTGGTTTGGCTATGTTCTAAAGTTTTTATTCCCAAAATCAATGGCTCATAATTGATACAGGCAAAGAGAAAAGCAAGTTCGAAGAATGTAACATTTTTCTTACTTTCACTTATAATAGCATGATTTCAATACATCTCATCTATACTACTTCCCCACAGCCATTTTATTTTTTATTTAAAAGATTTAATATGTAGTAGAGTGACATGATTAAAAAAAAAGCAAAACATATAAGAAACTATACATTGAGAATTTTCACTTCTCTGGCCTCTAGTCACTGTTTTACCTTTCCTTCACGAATCATCACTTTTAATAGTTAAAGTATAAATACATTTTCACCTGTCCTAAACAAAAATAGCATAATATATTTACTATTCTGCAGCTTGACTTTTGTTTAATACACACAAAAAATCCTTCTATAGATCAATGAATGGTATGACTGTATCCTGGGAAATATAGCTGGCTCCCTACCGGCAGACACTGGTTTCTGGTCTTTTGCTATAATAAGTAAGTGCAGAGGGGAGAGTACAACGAACAACTTTCATGTGCATCCTTTTGTATAGGTATAGTACAGCTCTAGGATACACGCCCACACGAGGTATTCCTGGATCAAAGGACTGATGAATTTAGCATTTTGATAGAGACTGACAACATGTCCCCAACAAAGGTCGCTCCACATTTGCACTCCCACCAGCAGCACACAGGAGTGTCTTCTAAACCCATTTGTATTGGGAATAAAGTAGAAAAATTACTTTAAATATTCATGTAGGTATCTGTGTCTACAAGACCACCATTGTGTTCGGAGACTCACTAGAAAGACTCACGGGACTCGGCATATAATTGTACTGATGGCTAAGATTTATTAGAGCAACACAGAATGTAAGGGGAAATAACACATGTGGAGTCTGCAGAAATCCGCACACAGGCTTCCTTTGCTCTCTTCTTCCCATTAAAAATCACGCAGGGCATACTCAGTCCTCCGCAATGAAAACACAACACGTTTGAGGTGTTTCTGTCCAGGGAAGCAATTAGAAAGACTCATGCTGGTCATGTAGGTACCCTCTGCCCAAACATCAAAACCCCAGACTTCAGGAAGGAAAGTAGGCGCTCAGCATAAAGCATATAGTTTGTGCAGCTTACGCACCCTGAACCAGCCTCATTGGCTAGGCAAAGTTTCATATCCCAGAAGGTACCTGTTTACCAATTTCCCAGCAGCTAGCCAAGGATCAATCTTGCAAGCAGGCCTTGTGAAGGGGAGCAGCCTCAAGCCTGCTATGTCAACTCTTTTCTGAACAATTTAATAGGATAAAATTATTTCAAGTTTGAAACTAGATGGCCACTGGCAGGAAGTGGATGCCACTTTTGGTAAACTCTGCCTCAGAGGGATGAGCTCTGGTTGGTCGACTACTTCATACCATTTGAATCTTTCTGTAGCATCTAGGTGCTGCTGCAGGAAAATGTGCTTGGCATAACAAAATTGTCTCCTAACAAAATTATTATTTATTTCAAGTTGCTTCTTTTAAAAAAACTGACCCCATTTTTCATTCTATAGGACTACCAAAAGCCAAAAAGGAACTGAGGGCTGGTGCTGCCTTCATAGATTTTCATGAAAGAAAGACTGTACTAGCTCAGTGAGAAAGCAGACTACAGAATAAGTATCTTTTGATTTACAACTGAGATTTAAATATAGACATTTCCTTAAGAGGAGATTTTTCTCTGTAGCATGCATTTTCTAATGATTCTATGAAAGCACACATATTTTCTAATGCAATCAACCTGAACACCTTCAAAAAACCTAAATTCTTCAGAGCTGAATAGTAGAAAGGCTTATGGGAGGTTCTTCTCTAAATCTTCCAATAGCGCCATTTTAATTGAAATATCTATAATAATAAAAGCATAATATGCTACTTAGACCAGACAGCTGAATTACCTTCTGGATGAAGCTGTGGCAGTGGGGGCCAAAGAAGAGGCAGTTAGGGGTAATCAGGCAGGCAGGCGAATGGTTAGGGGCAATCAGGCGGGCATGCAGGCCAGCAGTTAGGAACCAGAAGCCTTGGATTGTGAGAGGGATGTCCAACTGCCAATTTAAGCCTGATCCTGTGGAGTCCCATATTGCAAGAGGGTGCAGGCCAGGCTGAGGGACCCCCACTCCTGCATGAATTTTGTGCACTGGGCCTCTAGTATATACATAAAATGCACAAACAAGAAATGTATACCTCACTTCATTTTCACAAAATGAATATACTCATGTAGGCAGATCTCAGATTTTAGAAAAGATCACTGGTACCCAAGAACCCCTCTTGTTCCCCTACCACCTCCTCAAAGTTAGTCACTAGCCTGAATTTTTACAATGCTGATATGTTTGCTCAGTTTTGACTTTTATAAAAATGGAACCATATGGAATATTCTCTTTCGTGCCTGGTTTCTTTCGTTCAACAAGTTGCTGGTGAGATTCATCTGCATTGCTGTATGTTACAGTGGTTTATTTACTCTTGCTGCTGTAGAGAAATCCACTGTATGAACATGCCACAGTTTATTTGTCCAGTATACTTAAAGGGCATTTGGATTGTTTCCAGTGTGGGGCTATTATGAAGAGTTCAGCATGTTCACTTTCAAAATGCTAGCAATTTTTAAAAAATTGATGAATAGGTATACAGTCACGTACACAAACCCTAAGTATACAACTTGATGAATCATACACACACACACACAAATGTCACTAAACCCAAGAACAAGATACAGAATACTTCCATCACCCCAGAAGTCTCCCTGAGACTCAATTTTCAATCACTTAAAAAAGATGAGCAACTGGCAATCTTTAAACCCACTGTGCATTCTCCACTGAGGTCATCAAGTGAACGCGGTGAAGCCACATGCTCTGTCATTTGCTTGTGACCTTACAAAAGTCACTCAGCAACTGTATCATCATCTGTAAACAAAGGGGTGGAGCTATATGGATCCCAGAGGCCCCTCACAGCAGCACCACATGGTCAACAAGAGTCACAACCTCCCCTGCCAGTCCCTCTTGCCTAAACTCAAATTCTTTTTGCTGCTATTTTATCCTCAAGCCAGCTCAGTAAAGAGGAGGAGCAGTTAATCACCATTTCCCATTTACTAACTTTCCTGTTTCTTACATATCATTATTAAGTCAGTCGTTAGCCTTCTCTTCCTCAGGCTGAATAATTGCAGCTCTTCTTCCCAGGTTGGCTCTACTCCAAGTCTTTGTGGCTCACCTCGGAACATTTTCTAATTCTCTACATGCCTCTAGAAACTAAGGAGCCCCAACGGGATGTAATACTTTAGTAATGTTGACCAAAGGAGATTAAGGAGAAACCCAGTCAATAAAGAGCCCACAGCATCACCCGGGATCTCAGTACAAAGGCAAATGTTCCTACTCTGCCCCAGGCCTCCTGAACCAGAATCTGCCTTTTCACAAGGTACCCAGGGACCCCAAGTTCATTGAAATTTGGTAGGCAAAGGATGTTATATTCAAAGTAAATCTTGAGAAGGAAAGACTTACTAGTTTCTACTTTTGCTATAACCAGTGGCCACAGATTTAATGGCTTAAGACAGCAATTTTAAAACTTTTTTTCATTGCATGGCACACATAAACTAATTATTAAAATTCGGCAGCACACCAAAATATATATTTTTGCTGACCTGACAAAAATAGCTATAATTTTGATTGAATTACAAAAATTAATAGTAATTACCTACCCTTTTTTGCTCCAAAGTGACTTTATTTAAAAAATCAGGTGCCTATACTTGTATATAAGAATTTCTAGTACCAAGAATGAACCAATCAGACACAACTGTATTATGCGACATGACCAATAAGATGCAACTTTATTAAATGACCTATATATTTAGGGCTCAAGTCAGGGCATTCACACAGGATGACTATTGTTATGTTGGCTGTTTTTTAATTTGACAATCTAAGGGAAAAGAGGTCAGTATCCCTGACTAAACAGTCAAGTGTTGCATGTTTTAAAAATTCTTGTGGGGAAAAAATTTTTTTTGTGGCACACCAGTTGAAAAATTGAAAAATCACTGGCTTAAAACAATACAAAATTATTCTCCTCTAGTTCTGGAGGCCTGAAGTTTAGAATCAGTTTTACTGTGCTAAAGTCAAGGTGTAGGAAGAGCTGCTTCTTTCTGGAAGCTCCAGCAGAGAATTTCTTAGCCTTTTCCAGTTTCTAGTGGCCACCTACATTCTGTGGGTTGTGCCCCCTTCTTTCATCTTTAAAGCCAATAACATAACATCTTCAAATCTCTGTTCCTCTCCTCTTGGCTTCCATCCTCACATCTTCTGACTCCCCTGCATTTTCTTATAAGGAGTACTGTGATTAAATTTGGCCCACCTGGATAATCTTCTCATCTCAAGATACTTATGTCTATGAAAATCTCTTTTGACAGATAAGGTAATTTATTCATAGGTTCCTGGGATTAAGACTTGGACAGGATGGTGAAGGTGAACATTTTTCAGCCTATCACAGGTGAAGAAGAAAAATAGGATAGAATGGGGAAATAATTATTAGGCAACATCACTTAATCAATTATCACTTATATAGGTGGTAGAATCAAAGAAGTCAGACAAAACTGTAGAAAAATTCTATGAGCCTTAGCATGCAGCAATAGTTAAAGGATCCATGGCTTTAAGTTCACAAAATCTGAGCTTTCCTCCCTCTTATAATCATATCATCTTAGACTTGGAAGAAATCTTGATAGTACATTGCTTCAATTTCCATATTGTACAAAGACACTGTGATGTTGGCAGACTAGTTCTCCCTGATAATACAGACCAAGATTTGAGCCCATGTTTTACCCAACTCAATGCTACTTCTTTTTAATGTTTTAATAAAGGTTTGGGTTTGTTTTATTGGACAGAATGCTAATAGATCTTTTGATAACTACATGTTATCTAAAACAGAAATTGCCTAAATTCATTCATTATTTCAATAAGCATTACTTGAGCACCTACTGTGTGATGGTAGGTACTAGGATACAGAGATACAAAATTACTGGCAGACACACAGCAAACAAGATTTTGTGCTGTAAACATACAATATGAGCAATACTGTCATAAGGATTAGTTCATGATTTCATTCATTCCACTGCTATGACTGCCTTCCATGTGACAGAAACCTAAAGAATGCCAGGAAGCACAGTGAAGAGAAGACCTGATTTGGCACTGCATAAAAATCCAAGTGCTACATATATCTCAAAAAAGTTGAGGCCAAGAGGGAGCCCCATTTTTTAATGGTCTCAAAATACTCCATTTTGCATAAGAGGCACTAATTATATCTGTGCTTGAGATAAAGCATGCTACTATTTCAGTTCTCCCAGAAACTACACAAAAAGCATCCTTTTCAGCATTAAATATTTGTGCTTTTTTGTTACTATTAGGCGTAGTCTTTCTCTCTCAACACCTCCTTAGCCATTTCTAGATCATCTGTTTGTTACCATCTCTCAAGTTCATAATTATTTAGGATTACAATCAATGGTATGCTGGTAAATAGTTAACAACTGGCTTTCTAATGGGGTGGGGATGGGGATGGGGGAATCCAGATCTGTAATGTTTGTCTTTTTCCATGGTGTAAACACTACCATCATAGCCAATCCTAAGCTGCCAATTTTATGTCACTGAACCTGGAGTTGGGAGGAGACACTCATAATTAGGGCCAGAACCACTATGTACCAGGTGCAGCACAGCACTATACAATCAAGAACCCGCTGTAACTGTATCGGTGAAGTTGACAAACCTCAGAGTACTACACAATCTCAGTCTTCCCGACATGCTCTGGCCAGTTTCAAGTATCAATTGTGACCTCCACACGACTGCTCAAATTATTTCCAGCACAACCTAGCCAACCCTTTCAAGTCTTATCTTAGCCAAGAGCCTTCCCTAGTTACACCTGCCCCCACTAAATTTTCCCTCTTGCTGATCTATCCCAATACTTAATCTGCACCACACACCTTGAATTCTATTTGCTCATGGGTTTCTTGGTGGTTTAGTGTACATGACCTGTTAGTAACCTCCCTACAATTTCTGTAAAAATAAAGACTAGCATAGGTCTCTCTAGCATCATTCTTTGTATCTATCACCACAGACAGTATGGCAAGATCTCAGTAGCCCCTGCATTAATTCTCCTTTGAAATAATTGAAATAGCTACAACAACAGGATCTGTGTAAATCCATTCACCCCTGTTCTAAAATACAAGAACATCTAAGAGCATACAGCCTTAAAATTTGCAGCAAGTGTATTTTCTTTGGTTTTGAGGTAAATTTTACATGCATTAAACTTCACCCATTTTTAAGTGTACAGTCTTATAAAATTTAGTAATTATACACAGTTGTGCAATCATCATAATCAAGACAGAACAGTTCCCTCATTTTCTTTTTTTTTTTTCAGTTCCTTCATTTTCTGTAGCTGATCTCCTTCTCTGATCCCTGGAAACCACTGATTTACTTTTTTGTTGATATGGTTTGGTTTTTTGAGAATGTCATATAAATGAAATCATACAGTATGTTTGCATTTGTCTTTTTACACTTAGCATAACATTTGAAAGTCTCCCATATTGTTGTGGATGGATATATCTTTACTTTTAATTGTTGAGTAGTATTTTATAGTATGAATATAACACAGGGTGTTTTTTTTAAATCCATTTACCAGTTTAAGGATATTTGAGTTGTTTCTAGTTTGGGATTATTGTGAATAATGCTGCTGTGATTACTCACTTTAAGTCTTTGTATAAACAAATTTTCTTTTTATTGCTAATTTTTATACCTCTTTGTTTTTTAATATATCAGGCACAATTATAAATATATTATACTTAGTATTTCATTTAATGCCAACTTCAACTACAAGGGATGGGTACTTTTAGTTCATCTGGAAAAATGAAGTTGCACTAATTTTCACAGCTAGGAACTTGAGTCAGAATTTGAACCCTGCTATCTCATATGATTGTCATAGGGATTAAATCAGCTATCATAGATATAAAGTGCTTAAAATAGTAAGTGTTCAATACATGTTAGGTATTATAACTTATGCTGTCTCCCACTCACAATCTTACCACTCACAGAGTGTTCAATAATGTTTGAAAGTGAGACTGTACAGGTACTGAAATAAAATAAATGAACAACGTGCCTCACCAATGTATACCTGTTCCCTTTTTCTTGGCTCACCTCTCTTTTCTTCCCCATCCTCAATTCCCATCCCAGGTCAGAAAAGAAATTCATGTTTTATCACCTCAGCAACTGATATCACATCATAGCAACAAATGAAATAACACTCAGTGCTAACACATGCCCTAGGACAAATACTTCACAGGGCATTGAAAGAAAAACTTTATTAGTTGGACAGATGGTTTTTATACAGGAAGGAATTTTAGAAGACAAGAGCATCCTCACTAGAGATTTTTTCATCATCCACCTCATTTTCCTCCCTTCAGTTATTTCATTTTTATGGATTTTAAGAAGAGAGCACAAAAATGTCATATGAGCCTTGTTGGAAAGTAAAATTTGACTCATTTAAAATATACAGGGATAAAAAATAAAATAAAATATACAGGAGTCTTACAACACCCTGGTACAGTGAAATATTTAGTACAAAATATGAGTCCTTTGTGGAGCCCAACCAAGGCAAAGCACTCACTACAATTCCAGAAGATTCTTTTTAAATATAAAAAACACTCACATAAAATCAACTCTGGTGAGAACAATATAGGGAGAGGTGTCCCAGTATCTCTGTTCCTGATATACTTGTTATCCATTCTTACCCTTGTGATGCTATTGGGTAGCCATTTTGTCAACTGTAGGATTTTCCCCATACAAATAAGGTCATTAGCATACTCAAACCCTGAACATCTTCATATCTGCTTTTTTCACCCTAGCTGAGTTTGCTCAGTGGATAGAGAGTTGGCCTGCTGACCAAAGGGTTTCAGGTTCAAGTTCAGTCAAGGGCACATACCTCAGTTACAGGCTTGATTTCTGGCCCTGGTCTGGGAGCGTGCAGGAGGCAACCAATCAATGTGTCTATCTCTGTTTTTCCCTCTCTTCCACTCTCTCTAAAAATCAATGGAAAAATATCCTCGGGTGAGAATATATATATATATATATATATGTACTTTTTCATATTCTTTGTTAAAAATAATTTAGTGGAGTAGAGAAAAAAGGCCGCAAAGTTAAAGTCACAAAGTCTATCAAGTGGACCCTGAACTTTGGAAGCTCAAAAGCCAACAAAGAAACTTTTGTTTGCCCTCAGCTGTGGCCTCACTTTCCTGGGGACAGAGTTGTCAGGATCCAGGTGGAAAAGGGGTGAAGACAATGGGGAAAACACTGGTGGGTCTCTCTCTTGCTGAGGTCACATACCTGAGCTGGTGACTGGAGTTAGTGTTTCTTCTGAAGACAGAGGCCTCAACGGTCTTGGCTACTGTGCCTTTTTAAAAAATATGTTTTTATATATTTCAGAGAGGAAGTGAAAGGTAGAGAGAGTTAGAAAAATCAATGAGAGAGAATCATTGATTGGCTACCTCCTGCATGCCCCACCCTGGGGAATGAGTCTGTAACCCAGGCATGTGCCCTGACCAGGAATCGAACTATGACACTCAATCACTGACCCACACCAGCCAGGTGATTTCTGAGACTTCTTAGAAAGAATCCCATGGTTTTGGTTTTGAATCCCAAGTACCAGTTTTATAACATAAATAAGTGTAACATGGCAGGAAGGTACAATATAAATAATATGAAGCAGCAGTAATAAATAAAAGTACATTTTAGAGCTTTTAAAAAATACCCAATAAGAAAAGTATATGACTTCTCCACCCTCAAAGAACTATCTCTTTCACTCCTGACTTTGTCTGTGGAAATATAGTTTAAAAATTGGTATAATATAACCATAGAAAGCCATAGAGACTGAAAGCAATCTCTCCTATTCCCCACCCTCAACTCCACCAATGGTTTGCATCTTGGATAGGCAGCCAGCATAGTCTTCAGGAACAGTATCTTTCTCAATTCTGCTCGGATGACAGGGATCTTTTGCATTTTTATATATTATACAATTTCACCAAACCATCCTTTGGGAAATCTTTGAAAAATGAAAAGCAAAAGATATAATTTCACATAGTCTTAGTACATCTCATTTCTGGATGAGAACAAGTGTCATATCCACATGCAACATCCATTTGAAATAAAAATCTACCCCGTTTTGTTCACTCATGCCATGGTAACTGTTTCCATCTCCCATGAATACGGTAGATTATAATGCAACAATGCAGAGTGGTTTAAAAAAAGACAGTCAGGCTCAGTGGAAACTTTGTTTGAAGACACCAGGGATTCTGCCCCAGAAAAAACCACAAAAGCTATAACACTGTAAGCAAAAATAAGCTAGTAGTAGTTATTCAGACGCCAAACTGTCAATTGTGTGACCTTTCCATGCTGGCTGCTTCCCAGGGCTCATTATGAGAAAGGTTGTTCTTTCTCCTGAATGAATGCAACTTTTGAACACACTTTTTAAATTACATTTGGTCCCAGTGCCGATGGATTATTTTAACCATGATCTCCTAATGGGAAACTCACTCACTTTCTTTCTAGAGAAAGAGCTGCCTTGTAATAATTATAGTGGTTTTTAAACTCCAGGATGTGTGGTGTTTTGAAAGAAAGAAATGAAGTCTTTGGCATAACAACAGAGAAATAATTTCCCTTCAGTTGGTCCATCCTGGTCCCTTTTCTTAAGTTTTCAGTGAAATTGTGAAAGAAACCAGAAAGAAATACTAATGTTGCAGTTTCATATTTGGTATCACATGTGATAACAAAATCAGTATTTTTCCTACAGCAGTTCTTTACAGTATCTTGTTTTATTGTATCCAAAATTAATAACCAATGACTGCAGGATGTGGCCCATTTATTTCTGGAAAGCAGAGAAAAGTTAATGAAGGCAAGAAAAAATGTTGCCATAAATCATATCAATAATAGTTATATTAAAAGGTCATTTGTTTGATTCCCACCTTGTGTAGTACAAATACACATAGAAAACCAGAAAGACACTTGACAAATCTGAAAGCAATTGATGCTGACCCTCAACCTTCTGCCCATCTCTCCAAGGACATGCATGGTAATGTAGCCAAATCGCTGAAGCAGATCCATGGAGCATCTTATTCAGTAAAAAAGCAGAGCTGCTGATAAATTCTGAATCCCCTTGCCTGGTACTGCTGCCAATCCCCTCCTATGGAAAGCAGGCAGGGGGCTGCTATACTAGACCAAATGCAGACATCCTCCTTGGGAAAGAAGTTGGTGATGTGAAGGGAATCTTGGGAGGAAGTGGCGATGTCTTCTCACATTGGGTGGTGGTGCAAGGTTCTTACACCACCAGGGCACAAGGCACATGAAGGGAGTAGTTCAGTCTTCAGGGCTTTCCAAACATTCACAGAATGGCAATTTTGAGTTCAGGGTCAACTTAAAGGAAGACATCTTTATAGGATTAGGATGATCTCAGAAATGATATTCTAGTAATATACTCTTTAATGAGCACTTAAAAGAAGTGAGAAAAAACCCCACCAAACCAGAGTGAGGTTGAATGGTTAATGGGAATTGCCCTTCCCATGCAGTGTAAATGAAAGAGAGAGAAAGGGGATATATTAAAGGACAAACAAGAATTTCTGGGGATAAAGTTAGAAAGGTGATCTTCCAGAGTATTCAAGTGTGTGGGAAAATGCAGCAAAAGGCTAAGGAGTTGCCCAGTTCTTCTAGAACCAGGCTTCGTGAAGACTTGGAAAAGTCACTCCACCCTATGTCACAAAATGTAAGTTCAATTTTGTTTCCTCATTTTCAAATGTAGGTGGTAAAGTCACTGACTTACAGGGCAGTTGTAAAGATCAAATGCACACTAGAGCACTTTGTAAACTGTAAGGCAGTTCATGACATCACGATCAAAAACAGCATAGAGGTCATGGGCTCAGTAGTGTTTCGATTCCAACAGATAAAAGAAAACCTGATTATCTCCTCAACTCCACTTTGTTTCTGACCTCTTGGATAAGAACAATGACCTTCAGCCAGGAAAGAGACAAAAAATAATAGGAAGAAAGAGCTGAGGCCCCGAATTGATTAGAAGATATTCTAAAGGAATTTAAGCATTACAGTGATGACAAATTACACCATAGGTACCTGGAGAAGTGGAAGATAAAAGAGCTAAATCATCCCCGGAAATACAAAATGAGTAGGGAAAATGCATTTGTAATTTTCAAAAAAAGAAAAAGGAAGATATATGCCTCAAAAAAACCCCAAAACACCCCACGATGGATTGCTGAATTTGATAGACATCCTTGTCAACGTCTAGAATAGATTATTAAAGAATGTTTTGTGAGTGCTTTAGAAGAGAATGCAGTGGTTATTAGATGTGAGAAGATTAGCCTCTTTTTTTCTGCGAAGGTAATTAGATTGTTAGGCTAAGGGAATTTTCTAGACATGGACTATCTGGATATGGCAAAGCACTTGTAAAGGCCTTTCAAACTGCCATGTTTACAAGGGAATGTGGAAGAGACGGCCTTTAGTGATGTTGAGGCCCAACAGTGGTGAGAAGCTGCTGGGCAGTCTTCAGTCATTAGAGTGGTCTGGGCTGGCCCATTTCCTTTCATGCTTATCAATAACTCAAAGTTACTGATACCTTCTTGATTAAATATGTAGGTGATATGAAACTAGGAAGTGAGGCCAAACCACTTGATGATCAAATAATCAGATGCCAAAAGGAACTTGACAAAATGAGGAGAATCTGAAAAGAATACATGTAATGGGGACCAATGTCATATCCTAAATTTAGGTCTTAGGAACCAAATGCATGATTTTAAGAAAAGGACTAAAGGGATTAGTTGATGCAAACATCAACTTGAGCCCAATGATATGTTCAACCAAAGAGGCCAATTAGAGTTTACACTGAATGACCAAAAACGTGGAACCAAGATGATTTCTGTTGTTTGGTGTTCAGTTCTGGATGCCACACTTCTCGAATAACTACAGGAGTCAAGGGACTGAGTGGAAGGGCTAGTGGGATGACTAAAAATTATGCATGCAAGTACCTACCATAGGGCCTCATTCTGAACTTAGATTCTGTGAAATGTCTCCATTTTGCATCCAGGTATGGCATCAGAATACTGAGGAAGACTGGAGTTGGGTAAAGAACTTTCTAGAAAGTGAAAAGATCTTCATAGACATTAAAATTGTGTGTGTGTGTGTGTGTGTGTGTGTGTGTGTGTGTGTGAAGGTACTTCTAGAAAACTATTGTTTAAATGATGGGAGGAAATACTTTGTATTAAAAAAAACTTTTAGAGGGCAGTACCTGACAACTGGTAGATTTCAAAAATAAAATGTCAATACTTCAGCAAAGAGTAGGTTGACAGTTTACTTAGTTTCTGAATTTTGAATATAACTACAGGATTTTAAAATCAGATCCAAACCCAACCTTGGGTTTTTCTTGCATTTCCTGTTTCCCACAACTTTTGCTAATAGAACATGAATTAGATATGTAAATCATCTCTCACTAAAAGTGAAATACAGGATCTGAGTCATCTTTTCTGAGATAAAATTGTTGGTTATTAACCAGCCTACATATAAAAGAATAACTTTTAAAATGTGATGGTTGCATAAGAGTTTTCCTTTACCCCTTGGGTCAAATGAGGGGAAATTCCATGGCACAGAATAAAATGTCCGCTGTTTCCACAGAAAAGATTGTTTCCACAAAGTTTGGCAATAGCATTCTTGGACAACTAATATCTTTTCTTTCTCACACTTATTCAATAAAGTGATTCATTGCACGGCTCCCTGAAGTGGTGGTTATTGATTTGGACATAATATAACCCACATTTTTTCTCCTTCCAGGACCCTAGGGTCATTTTTTGCCTTAATTCTAATGACATTCCAAAGTGGTTAGTCGTGTACATAAGCAAACAATACTACATGGGATGCTTGGAAATAGCGTAGACACTTTATCTCAAGAGTCTATCTTCTAGAGCAACAGATGCATAGAACATGGGAGGTTGAGGAAGTATTCTATTCTAGAAATTAACCAAAAGCCATCAGAGTAATGCCCAAAGGTATTAGGTGTCCATCAACTGAAGAATGGATAAACTAAATGTGGTATATATCTGTACAATGCAATATTATTGGGTCATAAAAAGAAATGGAGTATTGATACATGATACAATACATGGCTGAATCTCAAAAACATTATGCTAAGCAAAATAAGGCAAACCTAAAAGATCACATATGATTCCATTAAAAATAAGAGTCCACAATAAGACATGAAAAGAAAATAACCTACAGAGACAGAAAGTAGATTAGCAGTTGCTTAGAGCTGGGGCAATGAGTTAGGGGGTAATGTTCAGTGATAGCTAATGGGTATAATTTTTTTAGTGAGTCAAAATGTTTTAAAATTAGATTGTGGTGATAGCCGCACAACTCTGTGAATGTTCTAAAAACAGTGAATTGTATACTTTAAACGGGTGAATTGTGTGGTATGTGAATTATATTAATAAAGCTGTTTTAAAAACATTAGAGAATCATGATGAAAATGTAGGCCATCAATTTGTAATCTATGCTTATCCTCCTTAGAATTTCATGTTGAAATGGTCTCCCCTTGGACTTCTTTAAGTATGTATGTATTTCAGAGAGGAAGGCAGAGGGAGAGAGAGATAGAAACATCAATGATGAGAGAGAATCGTTGATCGGCTGCCTCCTTCACATACCCCTTGGGGATCTAGCCCACAACCCAGGCATGTGCCCTTGGTCAGAATCAAACTCAGGACCCTTCAGTCCACAGGCCTATGCTCTATCCACTGAGCCAAACCGGCTAGGGCCCCTTGGACTTCTTTACTTTCCTGCCAGAATACCCTATTCAGTCACATTTAAATTATTCTCCATTCTTTATTTATAATTTACTAGTGGCCTGGTGCACAGATTCGTGCATATTGAATGGAAATTAATTAGAAGAAATATTTTAATATCATTATTCACCTTTTCTCTATAATTGAAGTGTCAGAGATGAAAGAAAATTAGTAAAATGTACATGAAAATAATATATAAATTGATTAATAAATAAACAATAACAACATGATATAATAAACTCAAAGACATGATATAAAAATAACATTGATAAAAACAATGACTGATAAATTGATTAAACTTATTCTAACACTGAGGTCAGTGTCAGACGGGGACAAATCAATTCTTGGAATCAGAACAACCTCTCCTACACAGATCCTGTTAATACTTCAGCTTCGATTATGTTAAGTTGAACTCTTTTGATAATAAATCTAGTACCATTACAAAGACCCCATTTACTATTAAGATTTCTCAGTAGCATGATGATTGCACCTACTTTCAATTCTAATTTATGATATGGCATTCCCAAAGGAGTAATACTTTTAAGAAATTCAATGGGAAAATTTTCCATTTTGGCATCATCCATTGAATCTAGTATTACTGTCTATTACACTCTCGTCTCTGAGTCTTAATGCAATATCTATTCTCCAGTCTTTTTCAGCATGTGGGAAAAGAATAGGATACGTCATTGTATGTAATGTAGGGAACAGGACACTGATTTGTTTCATTTTAGTGGCACTTGGATTATTGGGATCTGGTTTACAATGAATGAGCAAGTTCCTTTCAAAAGGAGGACCTCCATTTTCGTTTCTGAATATGACGGCAACTTCGTTTACACAGGGATAATTATATCTACCCGAATCACTATTATGATTATATTTAATCACCATTGTTACTTCCATGTAATGCCACTACTTTCTTTCAGCTTCAGAATGTCAACAAAAACAACCAAATTCACAGTCGACAATGACAGATCAAAACACACATGTGCGATTGGCGCCAGCGAGATCTTTATATGTATCACGCATGCACAAGTCAACTTGGCCTTTTATATATGTAGAACAAACTTGCTTAATTAGACCTGCTTTCTGATTTAGCTAAACTTTTTCCAGCCCAGTGAAGCACCCCAACTTCTCTTTCAGGTAATTGTCAGCAACACAGCAGTAAATATCAACACAAAGAAAATTATTATTGTAGATCACGCAGGGAGAATAAAGGATAAGATATTTAACTGCAACAGTGTTTGACTATATTCTGTGCAATGAGAAAAACCTGAAGTCATTTTCAAGGTCCACCATTTCTTCTTTTCAGTCGGGTCAAGTTTTTAAGCTTTCTAAATCTCCGTTTTCCAGCTAATGAAAAGAAAACAGGATTCCACTGAGTTTCCTATCTACCTACTCCAGGACTTCTGTGAGGATCAAATGAGATGAGGCACCGAAAATGTTTCATAGAAATTTGATTACAGTGTAGTGTTTCTACCTGAGGCTAGTCCTCATTAGGGAGAGGAAGCCAGGTATTGCTATTTGATGTTATTAGCCAGACGGACGGTCGACACTTAGCATATTAGCCTTTTGTACAGATAGAAGATTTTTAAATACTTGAGATAATTTTAGACTTTCAGAAGTTTCACAAAAATATTGCAGGGTTTCCTATATCCTTTACCAGCTTCTCCTATGTTAACATCTTATATAACTACAGAAAATTTATCAAAACTAAAAAAACTCATCTTGATATAATGTTATTAACTAAAATACAGAACTTATTTTGGATTTTCCTACTAATGTTCTTTTTCTGGTCCCGGATTCAATACAGGATCTCACAGTGAATTTAGTTGTCACATCTCCTTGGTCTCTTTCAATCTGCGACAGTTCCCTAGTCACTGTTTTTCATGACCTTGACTCTTTTGAAAAGTCTTAGTCATGTGTTTTGTAGAATATCCCTAATTTTGATTTTATCTGATGTTTTCTCATGATTTGGTTGAGGTTATGCATTACTGGGAAGGAAACCAGAGAAATGATGCCATGTCCTTTGCAATGCATCATATCATGGAGGGAACAGTGTTAATATATATTACTTGTGATGTTAACCTTGATCCCTTGTCTAGGGAGGAGTCTTCCAAAATTCTCCACTGACATTTAAAATTTATTTTCACACAGTAAAAATATTTATTCAGTGTTTGTCATCTGTCAGAGAATACATTAAGCTCTAGCCCTGTGGTGCTCATTTCTGTCTGAAAATTAAGATGATCTGTGAAGACATTTAGACACACATTCCTGGCTCAGAGTCTCAAGATTCAGAATGAGTAGGTCTGAGAAAGGTTTCCCAGGAGATCTTGACAATGGCCTGGGTGGAGAGTCAGAGAGAAATAGGACAGTTGCCCTACTTTGGAGGAGCTCTCAGTCGAGGAGAAAGAACACAGAGACAGATAAATCAAAAGCGATGATAGCCATTCTAATGAGGTGGGAATTGAAGGCTGTGTGAGCACAGAAAACAGAGCCCCTAACGCTTCTTCAAAGGAGTGTCTGATTCTCTGGACCCCAAGTCTTTGGAGATACTTGTCTGTTAAACAGGTCTGGTCTCTGTATTTACTTCTTTTTTCTTTTAATTTATCTTTATTGTTCAGATTATTACAGTTGTTCCTCTTTTTTCCCCCATAGCTCCCCTCCTTCCAATTCCCACCCCAACCTCTGACCTTGCCCCCCCATTGTCCTCATCCATAGGTGTACAATTATTGTCCAGTCTCTCCACGCATCCCCAACACCCTTAATCCCCGAAAATTGTCAGTCCACTCCCTTTCTATGCCTCTGATTCTATTCTATTCACCAGTTTATTCTGTTCATCAGATGTTTTATTCACTTGATTCTTAGATTCACTCGTTGATATATATTTGTTGTTCATAATTTTTACTTTCCTTTTTCTTCTTCCTCATTCTCAAAGGATACCTTTCAGCATTTTATATAATACTGGTTGGGTGGTGATGAACTCTTTTAGCTTTTTCTTGTCTGTGAAGGTCTTTATCCGACCCTCAATTCTGAACGATAGCTT
>PVJC01010458.1:0-35253 GCA_004026665.1 Murina feae
CTGGTTTCCACAGTCTAGACTGGTGGTGCCAGGCAATGCCACAGAAGACAGACACATGGAAACCCCACCACAGTGTCCCGGGCTAGAAGGGACATCATTTTTCAAAACAGATGTGTTCATCTAAGTTCTGAGAACCTCAGCAGCTATGGGAACAGAACCAGCGCCAGCGAGCCTGAGACTCCCTGGGTGCTCTGCATCTGGAGGGCAGCCTTGACGGGGCACTGCTGCCTCTGGGGTAAACCAGGAAAGGTGAAAGCAGAAGTAGGATTATTACTCAGCCAATCTTTCTCCCGGGCAAACTAGACTATAACACATTGACTGTAAACTACACTCCCCCTTCTACCATTTTAATGTTTCTAAAATGAAGGTACGGCTTAAAAAATAAATGGTAATAGCTAACATTTAGGCAGCACTTACTATATCCAGGCACTCTGCTCATTTAATAATCACAATGAATATAAAATGTTTTATTGCTCTCATTCAGTGAATGAGAAAACTGAGGCTCGGGGAGGCTAGTGGTCTGCCCGAGGTCATAGCTATGAAGTTGGCAGAGTCATGATTCAAATCCAGATCAAAGCCTGATTTGAGCATTCATGTTCCTAATCATTATTGCTTTGCCAGGCTCCCTCTGACCCAGAGAAAAAATGTCACTGCATCAAGAGTGGACTTTATCATCAAGGAAACAAAGTCTATAACACCCTCATTGTACTTGATTCAAAAGTTCCAAATCAGAGGAGAGCTGAACATCAGTATCTTAACAGTGTTTATTTCAGGGCAGAAGGCTTCTTGGTGCTCTCTGTATTTCCACCTGTTTATATATTCTACAAAGTATTACAAGAAAATAATTAATTTAAAATAGATCAACCAAGACACGTGGTACTGACCTACAGCGCTGTCTTCTGAGTTGGACTTGTGAAGAGAGTTCCTAGGAAAGAAAAACAAGTCTGGTTACCAGGAAGCCCTGCCTTCGAGGGAGAACTGACAATCCCAATAGGTTGAGCCAGCATCCACATCACTCAGCAGAGCCAACAAAACCTTTGTAAGATATTTACCAATGGCCTTTGCTAGCCAGCAACTGCCCCTCTAGAAACACACTCGTGTGCCATTCGTCAACATTGATTAAAGACTCACTCCAGGCTCAGACCTCTATTAACTGAAGGGGACGGGCTTCATTCAGTGATCGCAGAGGTAGCTTATCTTCCATTCCTGTGAGCTGTTAGCTTCCCATGAAATTATTCCATTGGGAAGCCTCTTGTGCAAATGGGAAAAAGACAAATATTAAGGAAAATATAGGCCTGGGACCACAAATGTCACTCAGGCCAAGAGTAAGCAAGGTTGTCAGCTTAGGAGAAATAATTGAGGGAGTGGGGAACCCTCAAATCACAAAAATCTGGATGTCGAGGGGAACGGAGGACCCCCAAATCACGGGAGTCTGGATGTCCCCAAGAAGAGAGAGCAGCCAGTATGTAGGTCCTACAGTGAGTAGCTGCCAATTGGCAAGTGCACTAAGCATCTTGCTAAATCTTCTAATAATCAAAGAAGGGCCAGAAGTCTGCATTTTTTTTTAATCAGAGCTCCACATTTTTAAGTAATGGAAAATAACTCAATGTTTTTAAAGATGTGTCCAAGTTACTCAGGACATGTCTGGGCATCTGATTTGGTCCACGCCCTGCCCCAGTCTGGCTGCCCCTTTGCTGATACAGATAAACCCCAATAACCTGAACCGTGAACACAGCCCCAAACCAGGTCATTAATCACTCCTCCAGCAAACCCACTGACTTACAATTCTTTCATTGTTTACATCTACATTCTTCAAATGATCACACACTTTGAGTAATTTATCCTCAGGTTTGCACATGGGATCTTTCCTCTTTTAGAAGAGGTGCTTCTACTAGACATCTCTTGCATTTCCCTAGGATGCCAGCAGATGGCACTGTAGATTCTTTATTTATCTTGCCCTGGCCAGTAGGGATTTCACTTCTAAAATCTCACAAGTTCACCATCTAGATTCTGGCCACAAAATAGCAGGCAGAGTTTCATAAGCGTGAGGCTACCCAACTCATCAATGTGCAAAGGGGGAAAATGGCACCGCATGAAGTTTAATTTGGACGCAGTGAACTGTCCCTGCAAACAGAAGCTGGCAGAGTAGCGAAGCGACATGCCATCGCCTTTCTTTCTCCTTGAGACTGATTATAAAATCCACTCAGCAGGAGCAGAACCCAGTGATGTAACCGAATTCCAAATGTGGACGGCAGCAGGTGGAAGGGGTCATTTACTGATGTCCTGGTGGGAGAAGTTAATGCTCAGAAGTCAGGTCCAAAGGCCTCCTAGTAATTCATCTTTCCAGCCAGACGCCAAGGCCTGCAGAGGGCAGCTCTGGAAGCAGGCTGTCCGGCCTGCCCTGCCTGTCACTGTCATTGCCAACAGAGGGAAAGAGGTGGGGACTTCAGCACGGGTTTCGATGGCTAGGAAGCAACAACAGCATTCTGCTGCACTTCGAAAACCTGTTTACGCACTTAAAAATCTTCAAGTTCAGCATCTGAACTCCATCTTAGTACCTTTACTAACTACGTTTATGAGACTCTAAAACTGCGTGTTTGCATTTTTCCTCAAGATCCCTAAACTACTTTAGCCCTCAGCGAAGGCCTAAAGGACATTCATAATGAATTTATGAATTAGCTTTTTTAAAAAACAATTTGAGACAGCATTCCCAGAACTTTACCAATTCCTTTTGTTCTACCTCAGTGTTTAGCAAAGTCTATGTTAAACTGCTTCCTCCCTTTCTTTCTTCTTTCATTCATTTATTCCTTCAATAAGTATTTACTCGGCCCCTATTAAAGTCTGGCATCCTCTGAGGCACTGAAAACAGTGATGATAAATGAGACTGGAAAGGTCCCTATTCTAATGGCACTAGGATGGGGGAGAGAAGCAAAGGGTGGGGTGCGGATTAAGACGTGGGAGAACTTCCGGTGGGGTGGACAGAGAAGGCCTCCGAAGAGGTGCCAGCTGGGCAGAGATCTACATGATGTTCCGACATAACATGCAGCCCCTCGAATGCGGAGGACTGGGTCAGGAAGAGCGGAGGAGGAAAACAAGAGAATAGCAGTTTGGCCGCCTAAGTTTGAGGAGTTTATTGACCATCCGTGGGGATACAGGGCAGATTGTTGGGTATAGGAGACCACAGTGCGGGGAGCTGCTGAGGGCTGGAGATGGGCATTGGAAAGTCAGGTGCATCTTGAAAGCTAGGAGACCAACTGAGCACAAGGAAGAGGAGCTGTACGAAGAGAAGCTGAGCTCAGGGACAACCCATGTCCAGGGGTCGGGAAAAGAAGATGGAGCGTCGGTGTCACAGAACAGGTCCTCACATGGAGCTGGGAGTGAGGACTTGCCAAAGGACACAGCCTGGGCAAGGACCGGACTGTGGGGGGAAGCCGTGGCTCGGACTCCCCAGCTCATGCCCTGTCCACCGCCGTGTTGCTCCTTTACAGGAATTAACAGAGTCTACATTAGGCCTGCCCTTGGGCAAATGACTGGAATGATGCTCAGAAGAACTTGTGAAGGCAGAGCACGTATGTTTCCAACACCAAACCTGAGCATGGCCTACGGGTTTACCCGCACGGAGTGTTTACACAACACTTCTCAGGATTTGGTTGTGTTGCAATTGCGTGATCCTCTCGCGTGCCTGTCCAAGGAAAGGGGGCCAAACAACCTGGCTCAGACTCATTCTTCTGCTATTGTCTATTTATAGACAAAGGGTCTGCGGTGCCTCCAGGCAAAGACAACTCTATCTCACTGCTGCAAGCTCAGCCCGGCGCACCAGGCACGCAGCGAATGCCCACGCACAAAGGAATGCCTCAAACAGGCTCATTGTTTGTTTTGATGGACTGTCCAGAAACTTCATTATAACCAAACAACCACAAAGAAGAAAAAATGCTATAACCCAATTCTTAAGAAAGGAACATATGTTATGCGTTACTGGAAAAACCTATGCTTAAAAGAGATTTTCAAGGTTCTTTATTGTGAGTCTCCAGAAATACACTTCTCCAGGAGTTTCTTTCCTGCTGAATTTTGAATCGGCTTTTGCTGCGTCTGGGTCTTTTCCTGAACCATCCCTGCCTGCCAAGGCAGTCCCCCAAGCCAGCAGCGTCTGCCTGAGGACGTGGAAAAAGGATTGAGACCTCTGCTAGTGAACTGCGTACGCGTACAAGGAGGGGGGACCGGGAGGAAGGTAAGAGGGTTGAGGGGCTCTTTAGCAGTTAACCTTTTCCTTTTCTTTATGACCTAAACATAACTTCTCACATTCATATTTTGCATATTTAGTGACAAATCACTTTGTGTAAAGTGTGATTCCTTAATTTCACATTTCTGATTCTCCTTTGGGTATCAGATATTTTTCATCCTACGAGCATATCTCTACTATTGAATAGAAATAAGTATGAAACAAATTCCTGTTTGTAGTATCTACTGTCTGTAAAAATTCAAGGGTCAGCCCCTTTCCCAGCTGCAGGACCGGGACTAGGATGAGGCAAGGGACACAAGAGAGCACAGCATGGGAGGTGTTCGCTCTCGGGGTGAGACGGGTGCGAGGGGCAGGTGCCACCTTCAGTCCTGCACCCCACGAACCTCTCTGACTTTCCCCTGGGGATTGGGCCCTGCCCAGCCAACAGGGGCTGGATTTCACATCAAGGACAGAATTTCACTTTGCTAATTCACTGGCTCAAACTGAAAGTAATTCTATTGCCAAAATTTGGAATAGTGTTAGAACTCCCTGGGCATTTAGTACCAATGACAACGTTGGTGACATCCTGTCATTGGTGAAAACAAGCCCATGGAGGCCTTTTCTTTCATTTTCACAGTCTATTCCCAGCCTGCCCTTTCTGGCTTTTGTTACAAAGTCACCTTCATAAACGATCAAGGCAGGTAGTCCAAGTCCAAAGCAATGGCCTGACACAGCACAGGCTCGGGGCTCACACACTGAGGAGTTGGGCACATCCGGGATAGCAGAGCCACAGATCTAAGCTATGCTTCCTTTTTACGTGAAGTGATGATAAAAACAGAACCCACCTGCTGGGCTATTAGGAGAATTACATGAGACGATGATCACTGAGCGCTTAGCACAGGGCCTGGCACTCACTAAGTTCCCCCCGACTGTGACCTCTTCCAACCATTCTTCGGAGCATTGCCTAGACTCCAGCAGTTTCCGAATCACTGAGGTTCCTCCTTTTTTGTTTTTTTAAACATGAACTTCCTCCCTCAAATAATTTGGTGGATATAATAATTCCTCTTCCTTTTCTCAATTACACTTTATACAAGTAACTCACGTGTTTCTTAGAATTAACACACACACACACACACAAACACACCAATGATTGAACATGATATCAACATAGAGTTGTGAGGGCCACTGACTGGCATCTACACATAAATAACGTTATTTCTAGTGTTGTTCAAAGGCCCACTATCCAGGAAGCTTCCCAGTACAATGGCTCCAATGTGGGTTCTGAACTCCAACCACCAGGGTTCAAAGCCCAGCTCTACCATTTAGTATTAACTTTTTAAAATAAAATTTTAATGTGCCTTTATTGATTTCTAGAGAGGGAGAGGGATAGAAACACTGGCGAGAGAGAAACATCATCAGTCAGCTGCCCTCTGCACACCCCCTACTGGGGATCAAGCCCGAAACCCAGGCATCCAACAGTGACCTGATGCTCAACCACTGAGCCACACTGGCTGGGCTGAGTGACTTTTGACAAGTGACTGAGTCCCACTGAATCCCAGTTTTCTGCTCAAGACAATAAAATGACTGACCACATGGGTTTTCTAGAGGTTTCCGTCAAGTGTGACTTGCATGGTATTTAGAACAAGCCTGCACAGGCTAAGCCACACAAGAACACCACGGGTTATAACGGCTAAC
The DNA here is from genome assembly GCA_004026665.1 of Murina feae. Classification (NCBI taxonomy): domain Eukaryota; kingdom Metazoa; phylum Chordata; class Mammalia; order Chiroptera; family Vespertilionidae; genus Murina; species Murina feae. Next base: position 5,915 of record PVJC01010458.1, read on the forward strand.
CTTTTTTTCAGCTTCCCCTATGGAGTCAAGTCTCTCTAAGTTCTTCTCAAAACACACTTCTGTTTCTCGACATAGAAGGGTTTGGTCCTCCGGCACCTCAGGGATGGCCAACTAGCTCTCCAGCCAAGAGCAGGCCCCACCCACGCTGACTCTGAAAACCCCTCACAGAGGGGCACTGACCGAGGTCTGTGCCCTTTCACTCACCATTGGTGACTGGTACTGAAAGCTAATGATGCAGAACACTGGCAGATGTTGAAGAGTTTCGTGCCTGAGGAGCATCCATGAGCCACGTCTCCACAGCAGAGGCCCACGGCCTGGCTGTGTCCGGGCCTCGACGTCACACAAGCCAGGGAGAATCAAAGCCGGGACAGAAAGTTTCCAGAAACTTCTTTTCCACCTGGGCCATATTAGTATTCATCTGTGGACCCGAGGGTCTGAACTGCCTAAGAAGTTGACAAACACCTGCTGCTTGGATGCCAGCTTCGCTGCTGACAGCACTAGTGAAAGCTCTGGAAAGTCGTAACGGCCTTCGCAGCTCTTCAGAATCCCTCACGGCTTACTACGGGGCACAGACTATTGTTTTGCCTGTAAGTTCATATAAATAGGCATCAGCAACTGATCAGCATCGTATAAAAACAACCAAGGAGGATTTCCTGTTTGTTTTGTGTTGTTCGGTGTAGATAATGAAGCTCTGGGAAGCTTGGGGGAGGGGGGGCGTGTATACATGGCCCACTCCGTCCGGGGATTTACAGTATCATTGGGTAGATTATGTCAACAGGCTGCAAGACAGGAATGGATAGCCCTGACCAGTTTGGCTCGGTGGATAGAGCGTCAGCCTGCGGACTGAGGGGTCCCAGGTTCAGGGGCGTGTACGTTGGTGGCAGGCACATACCCAGTAGGGAGGTGGGCAGGAGGCAGCTGTTTCTGCCTCAATGTTTCTCTCATCAATGTTTCTAACTCTTTATCCCTCTCCCTTTCTCTCTGTAAAAAAATCAATAAAATATACTAAAAAAAAATAATGGCTGAGTGAGTGGTTATAGCAGGAGGCAAGGCCTGTTGCCTTCCACCTTAATATCCATGCTCATCTTCTTTCTCACAAAAAGAACCCTGGTTCTGCCTGGATGGCTGTGTACCCCTGTTAAGATACTCGCCTCCCCCACGCTGGCTGGCAGCTAGCCAAGGCCAGGTGCCAGCATCTGGCCAAGATGTAACTGGAACTGTAGAGCAGGGTGTTTCTGGGAAAGCTGGTGTTTTCATAATGAGAAGGACTGACTCAGTTTTCACGTGCCTTCTGTCCTTTGCCCTTCCCGTGGGTTCTGACCGAAACACGGGCACCATGCCAAAACAGTGGTCATTTTCTCATAAGGAAGAGGTCACATAGTATGGATGGTAGAGGAGAAAAAAAATTCCTTGAGGAGCTGTATCAGACTTGGAATCTCCAGACTCCCTGATAAATGAAAAATATATGTCCCCATTTGCCTCAACATGGCAGCCAAGTTTCAGTTACACCTAAGTAAATATAATCCTAACTGTGGTGAAGGGGTAAAAATGACCAATTTCTATGAAGCAGTGGGTATGGGTTTATCAAGTATCCTATATAATAAAAGGGTAATATGCAAATTGACCCAAACAGAAGAACCACTATGACACACACTAACCAACAGGAGGCAAACACTCAAGGCAGGAGCTGCCCCCTGGTGGTCAATGTGTTCCCATAGGGGGAGCTCTGCTCAGCCACAAGCCAGGCTGACAGCTGCCAGCACAGCGGTGGTGGTGGGAGCCTCTCCCACCTCCTCAGCAGCCCTAAGGATATCCGACTGCAGCTTAAGCCTACTCCCTGCTGGCAAGTGGACATCCCCCAAGGGCTCCCAGGCTGCAAGTGGGGTGTCTGACTGTCAGCTTAGGCCTGTTCCCCTGGGAAGCAGGCCTAAGCCAGCAGGCGGACATCCCCTGAGTGACCTCAGACTGCAAGAGGGCACGTTTGGGCTGAGTGCACAAATTTTTTGTGCACTGGGCCTCTAGTATTCATATAAATGTCATCGTATTTCAGGCTCACAGAGACCTTGAAAAGAATTGAGCCCATCGTACAGATGAAGAGACTGAGGCCTGAAATGTTCATGCGACCTTTCCCTTGTATGTCACATGGCTGGAGCTTAATCAGCTCTTCAGACACCCAGACCAATGTTCTTCCCACTGAAATACCAGATTCATGAAGGTAAGGGCCTGTCCTGTATTCAGTGCCAGGCATAATGCTGTGAGCCCAAAGCCACGTCCATGTGCACTTTCTCTAACCACAGGCACTGAAAGTGCCATTGAAGTTTGGGACTCGGCCACTGCAATCCACAGCCCAGGTGAAGCTCTGGCTTCTGAGGCTTCCTCTGCAGGCATACACATCAAGGTGTTAAAGGAAAAGGCCTTATATTCCACCTTCTGTTCATTCTGGGTTTGGTGTAACCAGTAAAAATGAAACGCCTTCCTTTTATGGCCTTGATGTGAACTCTGAATTTCATTTAGATCTATATATTTTAAGAATTACTGAACTGTCAGAAGCAAAAAAGCAAAATAAAACAGGGTTTTAGCACATTGTCTTTACCACAAAAACTAGTTTTTATAACATAAAAATTTATGTTATAAATTTTTATGATTGGGGGGGAGGGATGTAAACAGCCTTGTTGACAATGAAAATTATTCCTTCCCTCTACTTCCCCTTTAAAATTTACTACATATTTGTAATAAATAGCTTTTCTGCAAGGAAATGTGGCTTAGATCTGAGGCCGCTGGATGTCTGAAAGCGCCTGCCCTTTCCCTCTGCGAGGCTGATGGGTTATCGGGATGTAGGACCCAGGGCCCAGCTGTGGACCGGGTGTGACAATGGAAGGCCACCTGACTGGTACAGGCTGCGTATGGGGTAACTTAGCCCAGAGGAGGTTGGCACAGTAAGGAAAACCGGCCTTTGATATTCTTACCAAATGTGCATGGACCTGTGGGGAGATGCTGGCTGCAAAGAGCAGGCCTGTACCAGCCTCGGCCTCAGGGTGGGGGCCGGGGGAGGGGCCATGGGAGGAAGAGAGGCTCCATTCAATTATCTCCTCCGTCAGTTTCCATGGAGACGGCACAGGAAGCTGGTCAGAACTTTCCCAGTGGAAACAAACAGAGGCTCCCATTCACCGCCACCCGAGCCTCACTGGCCATGCTGGCTGCTATGCTGTCTGGGTGCAGAGCCTCACAAGGAGGGATCTGGGGCCCGGGCTGCCAGCCCATCTTCCGTCAGCTGCTCTGAAGGAGCAGAGGAGTCCATGATGCCGCTTCTGAAGGCCAAAGCTGGAGGGCCTGTGGGCCTAGGGGACCTTTCCCGGCCTTGCTGACGCAGGCACAGGCCACCTCAGGGCGTGGCTGTGGGAGCCGCCTGCCTGGCCGGGGCTCCTGGCTGCAGCACAGAGGACCAGGTCCCTTCCATGGTGGCCACCGCGGCCATAGCAACTTAACCTTCCTTTCGTTCTCTTCACTTTTCATTCCTTCAGGAACAGCAGGTGGACATTTTCTGTTATCGATACTATGCAAATGGGAACTCACACTAACCTGTCTTCTCAGATCCCATGTTTTATTGAGGTATAGCTGACGCGGAATGTTAACTTCAGGTCTGCAACACAATGACTTCTCATTTGTTTATATTGGGAAACCATCACCACAGCAAGTCTAGTGAACAGCCGTCACCGTTCCCATCCCCATTTGAAATTTCCGCACATCTGTGCCACATCCTTGCGCCTCCAGTTCTGCACCCATTAAGGGCTCTCTGTACTGTGTCATCCCCGGCTGGTCTCACATTGCTCTCTGATCGCTTCCCATCCTCCCCCTTCCGATCCTGTGGCTTTATTCCAAGTGATGCACAGGCAGCTGCCAGAGGTGATCCCACACCAGCAGTGCTTCCAGGGTCACCACGATGACAAATGACCTCTGCCAGGGTCAGCGGATTGGCCCCTGGTTCCACTGATGACTGAGATGTGGAGCAGAACCACAGAGCTTCAACCCAACGGACAAGAAGTGGGTGGACAGCGATTCGTAAACAAGCCGGCTGCTGGAGATCCTCCAGGGGAGGGAGCTCAGGGCGTCAGAGTCCCCTTCTGGAGAACCCAGGTCATGTGCCTGGGGCGGGGCCGAGGGCCATCTGGTCAATAAGCTGTCCAGCTAACTCTGATAAGTGGATGTGCCTGGAAGCCCCGGGTTGACTCAGTCAGTACTGGGAAACCTGCTCCTTCGCCATCCCTCCTTCTAGTTCAACACCTCCGGCATCCAGACAGCAGTCTCATAAGTGAGAATTTCAGAAAGGAATACAGAATACAATCAGGTGAAACAAGCAGGCGGTGTTCTAACTGTAAGGTGTTACTCAGACAAAACTTCTGCACAAGAGGTTGGGGGCTGGGTTTAGTGCTGACTAAAATGTACCTGGAGTGCAGGAGACACTCCTCAAAGACTGGACGACGTAATGAGCTGATGGATTCAAGAATTTTTAAAGCAGAAGCATCATGAAAAAAAAAGCTCTGCCAAGTTTCAGACCTTCCGGATCTCTCCCCTTCGCACTGGTCTGCCTGCCTCCTGGGGGCTATCCAATCCCACCTCCTTACAGACAGGCAACTCCTCAAGTGATGGAGCCATGAGCCCACCCCAAAGGTGCTGCACTCACATACCTCAGCCTCCCTTGTTCTGCCTGGATTTGCCTTCCCCTGCATTTTGGTCTAAGAAACAAGAAACCACCTGGTAATCCTCCCGAGCTCTCCTGGGGGAACCTGCAGTCCGCCAGGTGAGCTCAGAACCCCCTTCCTGCACAGGGCTGGGTCCCTGTGGGCCACACGAGAGTTCATGTGAGATGCCATAAGCGGAAGGAAGTAGAGCAGTCGTCACTTTCTATCCATCAAGGTCAGCGCAGGACACAGCGTCATCCCATGTCCCCTGAGTCATGGGTGGCATGGGGCAGACCAACGCCCGCAGGGCGAGGATTCCTGCGCCTCCCCTCCTGGGGCTCCTCGGGTCCTGGACCTGCAGCCTGTTCTGCTCTTGAGAAAACGAGGGACACCGGTGCTTCTGCAGGTTTCTTGCACCGCTCGCCATGCAGGGGCCTCGCTTGGAGGTGGTGAGATGACATGGGTTTCAGCCCATTCTTGTTGGTGGCAGTTTGTCCTCTTCCCCACTTTCCTGCATCTTTTTTGCCCCAAATGCCAGTCCTGTTGACTTCACGCCACATCATCAGCCTCACCTGGCTACCTTCACATCTGCTTCTCCTAGAGGGATACCGAGCCTATGTGGCCCCCCCACCCAGGTCTGCTCCCCAGGGAGAGACTGTCCCTCCTCCAGCAGTTCCTCTGCCTTGTAGTCACCTGACATTGTATCATCTTGCTGGGCCTTCTTCTGGCTGTAAGAGGACAGCCACCTGCTCTCTCCTGTCCACCCTCCCAGAGCCTCCCTACCTTGTCGGCACGGCAGAAACGGGAAAAGGTGAACTCAGTTAAACTTCCCTGGACACCGAGCCCACTTACGGGTCCTCCCTAAGCAGCTCAGTCTTCATGGCCCTTGGGGTGGAGTCTATCCAGAAGGCCTCACCCGGCCGATGAATAGGTCTGGATCAGGAGTCCACCTCTGCCTCGCCAAAGGCTGTGACCATGACCTTCATGATGTCAGAAAGGTACTGAGTCCTTCTAAACCTCTGTAAGCTACCATTTCCATAAAAATTTTGTCAGAAAGATTCACACATAAAAATGGGAGGTCTGGGTCTTGCCTTACCTGCCAGGATAAGAATGTACTTATGTACGGACAGCCTCCCTCCCACCCCACCTTCCTCTTCGCCCCCATACGTTGATGACCTCACCTGCAGAACAGAAAATAGCCGGCTGCCACCCTCCATACCGAGCACCTCCTGGCCATCACGCCTGTCTCCAGCCTTTGCATGGGAGGGATGCGGCCCAGGCGTGTGGGCTCAGCCTGGGCTGGGTCAGCTGGAGGCTCGTTCCCCAGACGGGCTGAAGAGCAACAGCTGAGGTGGAGAAGTCTGGCACAGCTGGCCCTGCCCTGAGCCCGTGCTCTCTGGAATGCTGAGCCCTTCAAGTATGCTGTGCGACGCAGATCACACGTGAGCAGGCACCGATCCGCCCGCACAGACACGTCCCTCCCGGGTGGCTGTCTCCCAGCCCCCTGCCCCCTCTCTGGGGCACGGGAAGGAAAGCTCGGGCGGGAATGGCATATTTTTACTGGCCGTGGCCACCGAGGAGCTCTGTGTATGGCCCCGTGTGCTTGGACTGAGGATGAAAACTACAGTCACAGTGCCACTGTCCTGGGCAGTGCCCTGCCTTACAGAGGAGGTGGGGAGGTGGGACAGAACGAGGGCAATGTGTGCACCGCGTCAAATGCCAGGCACCGTGCGAGGCTAGGCATCCTGCCAATGACCCTCAGAGAGAGAGGTCATTGGGCTCCTTATTGATTAGGAAGCTGGGGACAGAGAAGCTAAGGACATAACTAGCAGAACCTAAATTGGGGCTCAGGCTCTGTCCATACCAACGCTGATACCAGCGAGAGCAAGCTGCCTCGGTGGACAGTCTACACGGAGCTGGAGCCCAGGGCATGCTTTGGACTGGGTCACAATATGAACGAGGGCTCAGGCCACAAGGAAGCTTGGAGACCACCTGACTCACACTCATGTCTGTGTAACTGGGCTGAAGCCTGGCAGGTGGGGAGGTGGGAGGTGCAGGGGAAGGTGACCCAGATGATCAATCGCAGACGGGGAGCACCTTGAAAGTACCAACCCCCGACAGTGACCTTGCCCTCGTATCCACAGCCTTGGCAGGTGGCAGTTTACCAGCCTTGGCAGATGGTAAACGGAGTAAAGCAAAAGAAAGGTATCATGCACACCGATGCCAGGTTCTTGGTGCAGCCCATTTATTTTGTGATACCTACGCTTGCAGCTCTGCCTGGCCTTCCCACCCTGGTGGACTCAAAGGACCAGACAATGTAGGACAGTGGGCACTCAGCGAGGACACAGCCCCCTGAACTAGGCCAACCCAGCGTGTGAACCACCCTGAAGGACACGCCTCCACTTGGCTTCCTCACACCAGGGCCCATAGTGCACATCCCCCACGGGAAAACCTGGTGTTCCCCGCCCCACCCACAGCCCTGCCACAAACAGGATGTGGAAACAGGATGCATTTGTCTGGGCTCCAGGGACGAGGCTTGACCTGGATTTCCTAGCAGCGGTTCTCTCACTAAGTCTGGTCTGCGCCCCAGGGCCTTCCGTGACCCTGAGCAGGTCTCTAGTGCTCATCGGTGAAGGAGAAGGAACAGAGAGCCCCAGCTGGTCACACAGGAGGGAAAGCTCTCAGGACCACAGCGGAGACCCAGGCCCCGGGCGCTTCCACACAGAATGAAGGCTGAGCCCCTCCCCAGCAGTTTCTAGGAACAAGCTCATGAGGAAGAGTGAGGAGGACTCACTGGGGAAAGAACTTAGTAAAAGAATTTCTTACATATTTCAAGGAGGCTGGAGGTTACCAAACATTGGATTCAAAGCTCCATTCTTAATGGAGCTGTAACAAACAGATACTCTTTCAAAAAGAAAGCAAGCCCTTGAGAGCAAGTGCACATTGTAGGAAATGTAGCGACTAGGTGCATCTATATACAGAGAGAGGAGATTAGCGGTTGCTTTGGGTGGAAGGTCATCAGGAGCAATTGCTAACGGGTAACAGGGCTTCCTTCTGAGGTGATGGAAATGGTGTAAGTTGGCTGTGTGATGGTGACTCAGACCCGGGAATGTACGAAGCACTTTTGGGCTGTACACTCTAAATGGGTGACTTGTGTGGTATGTATGCATACAGATGTTCACAGCAGCATTATTCCTAATAGTCAGAAAGTTAAAACAACCCTAATTCTACATCCATCAACAAATAAAAAAAAGGAGGCGGGGGGCATTTCTATAACAAAAAGGAATGAACCGTGGTGAAACCCTACAAACATGCTAAGTTTTTAATAAGCTCATCAATGAAAATACTTATGACTCCATTTCCAACTAATGTCCAGAACAGGCAAATAAATCTATAGAAACAGACAAGTGGTTGTTTAGGGGTGAAGACAATGGGGGAATTTTAAGGAAGATGAAAAAGGGGTAATGAATTTGCTATAGGGATGCATAGTGTGGGGTGACAACAACAGTAGCGAGAAGGCATCCGGCCAGAGGCTGCAGCAGGCAGGTCGCGGGATTGGGAAATGGAGACACGGCAAGATGGGGATTTGAGGTAGGCGCTAGAGACAGCAGTTCAAAGCCATGGGCACTGTAAGCATCCTGGGAGAACACACAAGCTGGATAAAAAGCCCCAGGGGAACAAGAGAAGGGTGAGCAGACAAAAGGGAACTGCAGGAAGCGGGCAAAACGTAAGGCAAAAGCCACACTGTCACAGGCAACAACGATAAAGTCGGCGGTGGCTAAGGCAACGAGGCTCTGCAGGCGGGAGGGTCTCTGGGATAGTTACTGTTTTGCCATTGACCTTGGTAACTGGGTGAGGAGAGAAACAGGATGAGGGTTAGGGAGAATGGCAAGTTTTTCATGGGATGAAGAAGGGACTCTGCATCTTTTTACACAGTACCCACTCATTTATCCATTATTGGAAGATACTGGAAGACTTTAACATAAAAGATCCAGAGTTCTGAGTGGAGATATCTCTCTCTCTCTCTCTCTCTCTCTCTCTCTCTCATACAGGCCCTCATTCACTGCAGTCCATTGCAAAACTGGCAGGAAAGCCCAACAGCAGGACACTTCACCTCAATTCTGAAGATCAGGGAAGGCTCTGGGAGGAGCCAAGACCAGAGCTGGATTTTTCAGGTTGAGTGGAGCTTGCCAGGTAAGGAGGGTGGGAGGGCGCTGAGAGTGGGGGATAGACAACCCCCAGAAGGAGCATCAATTTCAGAGGCACAGCATGCCTGTCTGAGAAACCGCAGGCGCTTCACCTTGCCTGGAGAGCAGGTCCAAGGACGATGCAAGGGCACCGGTGGGCAGACAGCAGACATGGGGGGAGACAGGGAGGAGGAAGGCAAGGGCAGAGATGCAAGCCCTCCGGAGAGTCACAGAAGAGAGGAACTGGAACACGTAGGTAACATGTGCAAGGGCTTCTTCCCTGAGGTCTCGGAGAAGAAAGTGAAGACCAAGGTTTTCATGGTAGAGAAAAGAATCCAAAGACTCATCAGCTTGCCAGGGAACCAAATCCGTGAGCGAAGCCATGTGCAAATGGAGTGAATGGTTGCACAGAACATTCCCAACTGCAGACCATCCATTATTCCACTCCAGAACACTGCTCTACTGGCTTCCCCGCCTTTTATTTATCTTCCGCTTCCATCATGCTATATATTTTTTTGGACTTTTTCACCATAAAATAGTTCAAGTGTAGTCATAGGTAATGAAAAAAAGTGAAACCTGAATCACTGAATGTTCAACTCTGGTGAAAGACTTAGTAGAAAACAGCTTATGAATAGTGGCTAAGGCGGTGCCTGGAGATTTATTCTGGACCTTCCTGCCTCTATAAATAAATAACAGAGGCCCAGCTTACATCTAAATCAGAGTAAAACTTGCTCCTAGTTCCCAGAGAACCGCTGGAATGCAGGTTTTAACTGCTGCTGTTTAATGCTAAGGAACTCAATTTGCCTCTAACCTCTCCATTGCATAAGCAATACAATTACAGGTACTTTGAATGATATACTGAAGAGGTTGGGGAGTGGATTCCCAACTGGGATTAAGTCTGGGCTCTGCCACCTATTAGTTGTGTAGCCTTGAGCAACTTATTAACCTCTCTGTACCTCAGTTTCCGCATTTGCAAGTAGAAATGATATTGTACTGAACCTCATAGGGTTGTTGGATTAAATGAGTCAATGTTAAGTGCTTAGACCAGTTTCTGGCCCATAATAAGCACTCAATAAACATTATCGACTATTTCCTGCTTTTTCTTTTCCAATTCTCAGTCCGTAAGAGCCAACCCTTAAATACTAGTTTTTTCTAGATACACACCTAGGTAAACCCAGAGGCTCCCCCACAAGTGTCCTCAGAAGTAATGAATCTAAATAATCTTGACCCAGAGTTTATGTGTAAGACACCGAGCTAATTTTCAGACTACCCTGCCTTTCTATATACACACATACAAACGAAAGCTTCCATTACTGTGGAAAACACTGCCAGTTTCTTACACGTTGTCTCTTCTCCCTCCTTCCTTGGGAAGCCTGATTTGTTCAGGGTAGCAATGTGCTCAGATTAAAACTCACTTCTCCTAACTCCCCTTTGACTATGGAAGCCAAGTGCCCCAATTCTGGGAACCTTTTCTTCGCTTTATTTTTCCCCAAAGCACCATCTTAGACATATAATTTTCCCTACCCAATCTCCCTACATGCAGCTTTTGTGAGCTCTTCATCACAATATCCCGGACCCCGGGCCAGCATCCTGTACACAGGGCTGGTGCTCACTGAACAGGAGCTGCAGGGAGAAACAGTGGGATACAGGGTTGCATGGGGTTTCTCAGAAAGCTTTAAAAAAATGTGCTTTTGGTCTTTGCCCACCTACCTTTTTCCCTTCACCCTGTTTGTCTCTCCTTCCCGCCTGGAAGATGCAGCAGCCACTTTAAAACAGAAGGACAAACACACAGGTGTGTGCGTACGCACGCGTGCATGCACACATGCACACTCACACGCACACACACAAACCAAAGAAGACATAGTCTGGTTCCTGAAAGCTAACTGAGCCTCAGTGCCAACCATGGGACAAGGGTTATCTAATGAGCCTTGGGTTTGTTTATGCCACTCTCTGTCACGCTTTCCATTATTGGAGGCTAAACTTGTTTCTAGTAGATACAGTTGTAAAGATATCTCCGAGCAAAATGGCCTTGCTTTCTAGATATTCTTGAGACTAACTGGTGAATAACAAGAAATTCAACTAACATTCACCTTTCAGCCAGTTGACACAAACCGAAGATTGGTTAATGAGGAGGCAGTCTCAACAGCCAACATAAACAGATATAAAGACAAGTGGTTCCAGTGAAAGCGTCCGTGGTCTTCTTTATTATACTTCAGTGAAATCACAAGGAGAGATTAGAGAGACTGTAAGAACATAAGGGTTAATGGGGCCTTTGTCATCGAACCAGTGGGGGGCAGGTCTGTTCTATACCTCTCTAGCTCCCCATCTACCTATTTCTCTATCATCTATCATCTATCTATCATGCAGGTCACCCACTCCTCCAGGCCAAGTTAGTATCAGGTAGCAGCCCCCTTAGGCAGGGTATCCAGGGGCAGTGATGTCAGCTGTCAGACTTCTCACTGCCTGCCTCCCCTACAAAACACTCACCTTTTCTGGGGAAGGGAGGCTATGGTCGACCAGGCCTAGAGACCCTACCCATGCATGAATTTCATGCACCGGGCCTCTAGTATTACTATAATTTAAGACTTGTATTATTATATTACAGTTAAATGCTAAATAGTCCTGGGAGAGATGATGCGTTTTTTAGAAATCAGACATTTCCTCACAATTAATGCCTGAAACCTTCCCTAAGCAGGTTTTAACTAGGGGAGAAGGGAAGAAGCAAGGTGTGCCCAGGCCCCTGAGACAACTGGGTGGGGTGAGGGGGACCTTAGTTCTGAAAGGCAGGATTCACAAGGGCCAGTGGCTCGACTCCCATGTGATCTAGTGCAACCTGCGTCTAAGGGTGGGGCTGCTGTAGGATTTGTCCACTTTTGTTGACTGAGTTCTCTTGCCTTTCAAATAAAAACCATAAGACAATTTCTGCCCATGAAACAGCACTGCTGACTCAGAGGGATATTTTGGTTGGCACCAGACACAACCCTCTGGTTTGCCAGGTCATCCTTCAGGGTTTTCGAAGCTATCAGCAAGCATTTGGATCTGAAGACTAACAGGATTTTGCATTTCAAAGTATTTGTGCATTTTCAAGTATACAAATACAAACAATTCAACATAAACACTGTATTAAACCTACTCTGATTATAATCTGACGTAGAGTGCCCAGAGTGACACCTCAATTTTCTAGATAATCCTTTTTGGAAGATTTAATCCAAAATAATTGTTGATTTAAGAGTAAGTATCACCATTCTGCAAGCCATAGTTAAAACTGATTCAGGCAAGGATCATGCAAGGAATCTCCTAGCCCCTGTGGCTCAGTGGGACTCAGGTTTGATTCCTGGTCAAAGAACATACCCAGCTTGCAGATTTGATCCCCACTCAGGTGGAGTATGGGAGGCAACTGATCAATGTTTCTCTCTCTCTCTCTCTCTCTCTCTCTCTCTCTCTCTCTATATATATATATATATATATATATATATATATATATATATATATATATATATCCCTCCTCCCTTCCTCTCTCTAGAATCAATTTTTTTTTAAAAAAAAGGAATTTAAAACTACTAGGTAAAAATTTGATGAGGAACAAGATACAGACAAGGTCTCAGGATATCTCCCACAGAATATTTTTTATTGCAAAGGGAAAATTGTAATTTCTCAGAAGACACCCACAGACATCACTTCAATCAAATGATTGCAATTAGTAACACCAATAACGGGACATACTGATATGAGGCACTGAGGAGAGAGAAAACATCAAAACCACGTTTTCTGAATCTTAAAAAGAAACCCAGAATGAGGAATATTTCACAAAACAACCTTAAAAATATCAACATCATAAAGGACCGAGAAAAGCCAAGAAGTCCTTTCAGATTAAATGTAACAAGAAACATGACATGTAAATGCAATGAGTTACTTTTTTTAAGTGTTGTACTGAAAAAGAAGTGTTATAAGAAACACTGATGGGACAAGGAAAGAAACTTGAACATAAACTGTACTTTAGGAAAGTCAGTATTAACATGCCTCTACTTGGTCATGATATTGTGGCTGCAAGAGACTGCCTGTGTCCTTAGGAGATATAAGCTGGAGTATTTAGAGGAATGTGCCGTGATGTCTGCAATTTACTCCCAAATAATTCGGCAGTAATCATGATTAGCTATACTATATAGGAGAAAGAGAGAGCAAGAGTGTGAAAATTGGTGAGTTTACGTAAAAGTTACATGAGCATTCATTGCACAACTGTAAATTTTCTGTAAGTTTAACATTTTTTCAACAGTTCTTTAAAGTAAAAAAAAAAAGAATTCCATGATTTTTAAAAACTATGAATAAGAAAATAAACAGCAAAAATGTATTAAAACTTTCCATTTATTTAGAAACACCAAAGTCTAAGTAAACCATGTGAAAGCACACAAACAACATGGCAGCACTGCAGATGAAGAGGTCAGTCTGTCAACAGCTTTCCTGTATGTATGCTTTCAATTGTCGTTGTTGTTAACCTCAGAGGAGGCTGTCAGTCTCTCTGTCGGCCACAAGAGTCATGCCACATTTCACTAAGTGAAGGATACAAACACGGAAAGAATGACTCCCCACAATTGAGGGGAAGAAGAAATGCCAAGCCTAAGCTTAGTACGCATTTGGTGAGTCACGTCCTCTCAGGAGGAAAGGCAGACATGTCTTGTTTCCTGAAGGATTTGGAGATTCTGAGGGAACCACCTGAGTTCCCAACTTGAATCACAAACTAGGTCAGGTAAACCTACAGCCCACTCACTCAGCACTTCTGCCCACGTTCAGCTCAACATCACAGTAACTCCAAGTTCAGGGTCATTGTCAAGTCAAATCTCGTGGCTAGTTCAGCCTCCACATTACTAAGTTGCTGGGAGAATATATGCAACTAAAACAAAGGAAATTCATGATAATTGCACATCCACCCATCCTCTCACCTTGAGTGGGCAGTGGCCTTGGTTTTCTTTTGCACATCACCCCCCAGGGGCCTCAGTCCTGAACCAGATCCACTGAGCCGCTTCAACTGAGAGTGAAGGCTTGGCAAAGCAGCCTTCCCCCCTAGAAGCGGCTCTGCCAGCAGCACACACACGTGGACGGATTAGGCAGGGCTGTGCTGTAAAGCGCACACACGCTCTCCCAACGTGTGCTTTTCATTCCAGAAATACTTTATTCCTAAACCACTTCTATGTCTCTCTTGGCATGAAACAGTATAGGTGGCCCTGTGCCAAAGGAAGTGTCTGTTTAAACAAGTGGACTTTCTCAAAATTTCTTTACCTCAGAAGGTCATAAATAGAACATTCTAGCATAATTATAATGGAATAAAGTAGAAAAGGGAAAGGTCATAGAAAAAAAAAAAGACATGTGTGTTGTTTTATCCTAGGTAAAAGAAATACTGAAAATATGAGCTATAACATAGAATTATCTTCCAAGGGAGTAAAAATGACAGGGTCCAAGTTAGGACAAGGAAGCAAAAATATTACCTTGAAGGTCCGTGAGCATTTGCCACCTTCTGTCACAAGCGTTTATTCCTGTTCTAAGGTCACCCACCAAATCAAATTGCAGAGAGGGTGTTTCAATTGTGGTTTTATCCTGGAATGTATTTTAATTCTGTACCTTGCTTCCTTATTTATGACTTTCATCGTATACCCAAAACTACTGTAAAAGAAGAAAACTCATTTTGGTTGACTTAACTATCCTTTCCCTTTCTCCACGCTCACTTCCAGGTATTCATTTAAGGTTCACTCACAATATGCAGTGTGAAATGAATAACTCTTCGCAGAATCCTTAGCACCACCAAGTAAATTACAATTGATAACACGCTCTTATTATCTACCTATAGACAAGAGTGAGCAAAAGTACATTTACAGTCATTATTTATTATTATTTGTCTTCTTATTATTGTTATTTCATATCCTTACTTATGATTTATCTTCTAGGTAATGATGGCTGGTAATTTACCAACCCACAAAAGTGGATACTTACACAAAAACCTACTTTTGCCCACCCCTGTACATGTACTCATACACACAACATACAAGGAAACTGACACCAAATTCCATAGAACACACACAACACGATCACCCTCAACAAGGATCTGAAAGACCCTTTTCTTAGAATTTCTGATCCTGAAACTTACTTTCTTTCCACTTCTGGAGTTGATGCGGCGCTACAGAAACCAAGTGACTCCTAGGAGAGAGAATTCACAACATCAGGATAGGCAGAGCGGCAAGCGTCATCAGAATATCACTTAGAAAACAAAAAGCAGAAGCAAAAGGAGACCACTTACTTCGATCTGGGACCGCAGCTGAAGTGACGTGGGGCTGGCATCGGCTTTCTCCTAAAACAGAACAGATGCTGGTTTAATGCGACTTCCAAACGTGGCACCAGCAAGACAAGTCGGTCTGTAACCGGAGATGGGGGATTTGGGAAACGCTTGGCTACAGTGGGAAGAAATGGCAGAGATAAACAGATTTTCTGGGAAAACTAAAGTGTTTTTAAAATGAAAGCTCTGGCCTCTTAAAATAGAACTGTTTTCTGAACTCCACAGCCTGACATATCAACAATTTTATACGCAGAAGCAAAGGGTACACTCTAACTGAAGAATACTGACAGATAATGATGACTTCATTCTCTAGGTGTGATTAGCCGGTCACTGGGACTCAGAATTTATAGTGACCTGTTTGTGTTCAGTTTCTTTTTTAATAAAGTTCCAATCAGATTTTAAAGTTCTGAATATATTCAGGATATTCCATAATGTAGGGCTAATGGTAAGTGTCTTTAGGAAAGTAGAAAGCTAACTTGGTATTATCTTGTATTTCTAAAAATCACCAGGCTCCTGGAGTACAAATGAATTTTTCTAGATGAAAATTAAAAAAAAAAAAAAAAAAAACTTCCAATATCTAGTAAAAAGGTGAAGTAAATGCAAGATGTTACCAGTGCACTGAGAAGTCATTAAGTCATAAAGATGAAGCACAGGAAGCAAACACTTCTAGAGATAAAACCATGTAGGACAGCACACTCACTTTATAGTAAAAAAAAAAAAAAAAAAATGGTATTCCCCTTTGAAAGAAAGAGAAAAGGAAAACTAAGCCAGTTACCTGTGATGAAAATAATTAGTGAAATAAGCTTTGGCAGCAAAACAGGACAACTGCGCCATTACAAATGTTAGAATGTGCCACAGGAAAATAAGAGTCACACTAGTAGACGGACCACAGACCACCACACCGATATTTGTCCCGAGTAGAGGGAAATCCTAACTCTGCAGAGGTGCTGACGGGGAGGCCCTCACCAGTGCCTGGTCCACTGTCCAGGGCCAGTCCCCTCCCCCGCCCCCGGCAACACGTCATAAGCAGGATGATGGACAGTTCTAGAGAAGTACTATCAATAACATTATACACATCTGAAATAATACCAGGTAATGTTTAACTGTGTTAATAATTGCCATATTCTTTAGGAGAGCACATGTACTCTATGAAGAATGTTTTGTGAGTTTCAGCTAACCTTCTGGAAATAGGCGCAGGTCACTCAAGGCCACACAAGGGGCAGGTGAGAGGTAGGTAGGAGTCAATGGGAAAAGAAAGGGGGGGGGGACATAGGTTATTCTTTAACAGTAAAGATCTGTTTTTAAAAAAAATTCTCACGTGCCACCTAGTCATTCAGTTCACTCATCTAGCTGATTCCACCATTAGCATCCTTACCAAACTAGATTGATATTTTTTAAACTTAGCAATAAAATAATAAAACAAGTGTAACTCAGAGTAAATTCATAAATGTAAACAGGTAACCGGAACCCAGTACAGACACAGACTACAAAGTGAATGTACTGGGGTGCCTCGGTCTAAGAACTGGCTGATTTGGGACAAGATGACTGGGAGAGGTAAGTGCTGCCCTGGACCCAGTCACCTAGTCCCGGGGCCTCATTTGTCATGAAAGCAGGGAGTGGCATGAAGCTCCACAGAACCTCTCTCTGGTTAACGTCCTGCTTTTTATTGCCAGCTTTGCTCACTGCAGGCAAACCTGATACACCATTCTTACAGGACAATGTATGGGAACATCTGAGTTACATTCCAAGTCCAATTGGTATGACGTCGGACTCAGGTGTAATCAACAGGAGGGGTGTGTGTTTCTGAGGTTCCTGGTGTGCAGTCCAATCCTGATGCCCTGATAGCTAACCTCTTGATGTCCCGTAGAGAAATTTACCAACTTAAATAGCAGGAGATAAGCAGAAGTATATTTTGCCATTTTTTTCATTCTAAGTCATCCTCTTCAGCAGTCCGTATGGAAGACTCACAGTGATAATAAACTCTATTAGTTCCTCTGAAATTTTCTCTGAAATGCCCCTTTAATTAATACCCAACTCTAATAGATGTCCTTCCAAAATCATCAAAAAAAAAAAAAAAGTTTAAGTGCCTGATTCAACTCTCTCCCCTTCCTGAGTTCTTTTTCCTTCAAATTCTAAGTCTCTACCTCGTCAGGTAACAGGCCATGATAGGGCATTTTCTGCTAGCATTGTACATTTGTATCTGCGTTTTTATTTACCGAGTGCACCTTTTGTCACTCAATACCGTAAACATAACATTTTTGGTATGTTGTGCAGAAGTACCTGTTCCTGCATCAGAAGCGGGTACTTGGTAACAACCATATTAAATGTTCCATGATCAATTCATCTTCGCATGTTATTGTTACTTACAATAAACATTTGAATGTGTTTATGAAATTGGAGGGGGGGAGTGGTACAATGTGTTAAAACGCTTCCCTTTAAAATAATAGACACAGTAAATGTTTCCATGCAGAACATCTGTTTTATCAGGATCAGGAGATGTTAAACAGTAGCTTTTGTACAATGATGTTTCCGGTTGTGTTTTTCTTTTTTTCCCCCAGAACATCCCACAAAATAATGTTTTTAGAGCAAATATCAATTTCACCTCTTAAGGAAAGACTATCATCGTTATTAAGAAGTATTTCTTAAAGCAAACACATCCTCAAGTAAAAAATATTACACAAATAAAGAAAAGCTGTAAAACTGTCCACTAAGTAAGGATCTACATGATATTTGGAGAGAAAACAGATTGGACTACTGGAAAATTCCATTACGGTGACACTGATAGATTCCACATTCTATCAATGACAAATGTGCAGAGTAATTCATAATTACTATCATGCATGTGTGTGTGACTTGTATAAAATATTTAAGACATAAATATATATAATAAAAATATAGCAAACCTTTGTGGGCCCACAGAGCCTGAGAAATGAACATTACAGAGTGAAAACTAGGAGGTGTTCTGATATGTGCCAGGACAAAACACCTGTGTGCAGCGTAGGAAATAGTCTTAATGGACTTGTCATATAGGTATGCTGTGGAAGTGCTGGATGACATTTTTTTCTGGTTATCACAGATAAAAATAATTTTTTTTTTTATGGCACAATGTGGAGTGGGAAGCCCTGATAGAATCGGACAGAAAGAGCGCCAGGTAGTGTCAGCAATAAAGCGTGCTGCCTACATAGTAAAGAAGCAGGAATTCAGGTCAGAGGGACCGAGAAAGGCTCCAAGACATCCCCTCCCATGTCCAGTCTATAAATTAGGCTTCCAATTCAATTGCTTCTGGTTTAGGGGGAGGGGGTAGGAAGCCATGGTTCCTGAGTTCCAGCAGAAGGAAGTCCTGATGAAGGGGAAGGCAGAGTAATAAGAATCAAAGGGATCTACTTAATGGCCTAGCCCCAACTACTTTATTTGGGAAAATAGTGACGGTTCATAGTATAGCTTCTGATTTGGAAGTCATCATGTTGATGGAAATAGTCTATCGTTGGGGCATGTTACAAAAAGAGAGGATCACTGAGTGAGCAACAAGATTCTTCTCTCCCTTCTCAACATACTCTGACTGTTCTCTCCCTCAGTAACCTATGCAGCAGTGACTACCACTGTGTAACAAATCACCCCAAACTTAGCTGCAAAAACAACAAACATTTTATTATGCTCACCGATTCTGTGGTCAGAATTCAGAAGGCGGCAACAGGAATGGTGTGTGTGTGTTCCATGGAGCCTGGGCCTCAGCTGGGTGAGGATTGGGGTCATAATCCTGGGTGAGCACACTCGCTCTTGCACCTGGAGGCTGGTGCAGGCTAGTAGCTGGGACCTCAGGAGGCTATGGGCTGGAACTCCATACAGGAGTGCTCCAGGTAGCTGCTTGGACTCCCTCACGGCAGGAGGTCGGGTTTCAAGAGCAAGCATACCCAGAGAGCCCAGCAGGAGCTGCATTACCCTTTCTCACACAGCCTCTGATCACAGGCCGCATAGCCCCCACCTCTCATCCGGAGGAGAGCACTGGGCGGGGATGTCATCAAGGCCTGATTTAGAATCAGTCTGGCATCCTGAGTGCCTAGGAGATGAGGACTCAGCTAAGTTCTTAAAAAGAGGAATGAGGTGAGACAATTTACTCATGACAATGTCCATGTGGACTCTTTTGTGTACTTTATAGTTGACTCAAGTAGCACACCTGGGGATATATTTCAACCTTAACCTGTCACTTAAAAGTAGGGGTGGGGAATGTTTTTTCTGCCAAGGGCCATTTGGATATTATAACATCATCTGAGGGACATACAAAATTATTGACTTAAAAGTTAGCTTGCTACATTTGGTTAAACACTTAATTAATTCACCCCTATGCCTTGGCAGGGCCAGCCCAAATGATTTCACGGGCCCTGTAAGGCCCTCAGGCCAGCCATCCTCCACCCGTGACTTACCAGTAAAGGTTAAAATATCACAATGTTTTAAGCTAAAAGTATTATCTCTCTCATTTCAAACTTATTATAGAAAATCTCAAATATACAAAAATAAAGAAAACCATATAATGAAGTTCAAAATGCCTACTTCCAAACATCAACACTTATCTACTCACAAGGACATGCACAAATGCCTTAGCCCCACCCTATTTTACTTTGAAGAAAATCCTAGACACCATATCATGAAATATCACAATTTCTATATCGGTAAGATTTAGTGAGCAGGTTTAAATCCTAACTGTGGTTCAACCCTGAGCAAATGCCTCAATCATCAAGAATGTGACTCTTTCCTAGCACTGGAGGACTTTCTTTGGTCATTGCAAAAAAAAAAAAAAAATCATATTCAATAAATTTAGATATTCCATCTAAATGTTGCAAAAAAAACCAAAAAACAAGAAATGCAAAACTGAACACAACCACAGAGCCCATTAGAAAGGTACTTGCTATTTCCCAAAGTACAAATATATCCTGATACTTTTTTGAGTATGATATGCTCTTTGACTTCACACTTTGCAGAGTATACTAAGAAGCATTTAATGAGAAGTAACTCTAAAATTTGATCCATCTTCAATATCCAGAGAGCCACATAACACTAGCAACTGAAACAGGTTCTATAATTTAAATCAGGGTTTTATGACTTAGTTTAAATTTTTGAAGTAAATTTAAAAGGAAAATGGATGTATAAAAGTTGATATATGGATTAAACTAAACTATTCATCATTAAGCCACATCTGGACACCTTCGTTACAAATGACAAATATCGCCCTGGCTGATATGTCTCAGTTGGTTAAGCGTCATCCCATGCATCAAAAGGTCACTGGTCAGGCCCTACATGCCTAGATGCTGGCTTGATCCCCAATAGGAGGTATGCAGGGAACAGCAGATCTATGTTTCTCTCTCCCTCTCCCTCTCCCTCTCCCTTCCTATCTCTAAAATCCATAAAAACATATTTTTTAAAAAGAAAAGAAAAGAAAGACAAATATCATTAACATTTAAAACTCTTAGTGAGCTTGTAAATTATAAATGCTAAAGGAACATCCCTACCTTTAGTGAAGTATAAATAATGAAACCCAAACCAAACATAAACATAGACCAACATGTGTGAGTGTCTGTGTGTGTGCATGCCCAGGAAAAGGTCCGAGGACATGCACCAAATCTTAACAGTTATACTATTGTTCTCTTTGAGGTATTAACATTCGTAATAACTAATGTCATAAAAATTATGCATGAATTTTTTATGCAGTGAAGGTCCATGATGATTTTAGAAATCATCTCATATTGTTATTTTGAATGGAGACTAAACTATAGTACTGTATGGGTTTTGGTTTGGTTTGGTTCGGTTTGGTTTTTCAAGGAATCAAGATGACAAAAAATTACTGGGGGGTGGGGGACCTCAAATCCATTTCTTGTCAACTTTGACAACCTCTGGAAATAACTCCCTAAATGTTTATTACATCTAACATAGAAGCAAAAAAAAAAAGAACACATGTTTCTAGATGAAATCAGTGGCTTGCCAAAACCCAAACCGAAGTCTATGAGTGCATCTACGCACCCAGCTGCTTGTGCAGGTGCACGTACACCTACAGTCACACCCACAGCACACAACTGAGGCTCCAACCCTAAAGGACCACATTTTCACTCTAAAGTGACGAAACTCTTGCGAAATACACCAGAGTAAAAATCCACCAGGGCAGAATAAGGTCCTGGAAAACGCATCACCCCCTCTTCCCCGCTCCAGCGTAGTTTTCACCTGGTTGTGGAAATCCATTCCTCTCTGCCCTTTACTGCTGCCAGTGCTCGAAGCCAAATGACCTTCACAGCTGGAGAAGCAGGGAGGAGAAAACCCTCTCCTGTTCCCAAGGCAGCGAGGAAAGAAGGTCAGGCGCCCACCAGCTCAGCTCCAAGCCAAGCTCACCTCCACCGGGAGCCCAGGAAGGAGGAGGTGGAAAAGCAAGAGGACTGCATGCTGAGCAGGTCAGCCTGCACGTCAGACACCAGGAGTGACTGCTGACCTTCCATACCCGGAGGGAACCAAGCTCTAACCGGCTGGGGGAGATGGCCTCCGGTGGGCGATTCACACACGCCTGTGGCACCTACCACTTTATAAGAAGGCTCGAAGTTGTGTATTGCTAGAACACACCTTTTACTAGGAACAACACTGACCTAAGAGTGCTATGACATGAATTTAAATCTTAAAAGGCACAGTGAAGACATCGTAATTACCCAAAAACACAAGTCTACCAAGTTGAATCATTCCATTTCTCATTTCACTAGCAGGACTTGGCTTATCAACAATACCGCGCAAACTGCCTCAGCGCTTCCCAGGGGTGGACATGGCATCCAGCCACCGCCCACCATGTGCACACAACCCTCTGCAGTTGCTGATTAGGATACTTAACATGAGACAAAAGCAACAGGAAGCAACTAAATGACCCCACTTAACTTCGCTTTCCTTCGGCTCCTCCCCATCTCCTCTTTCATCTATTCGCCCCTTAGTTTTAAAAAGATGGAGTGCGCACATTCCAGATGCTAAGCACTGTTCTAGTCAGCAAGGACGAAAGAGTGAGAAACTCCGCGAGCGCCTGCAGGGGGCTTGCACTCTAGTGACTTGTCAGGTCACACACGGGACCTGTCCGCTCACGGGCTACATCACAGGCCCTGCTGCTCCGCACGAGGCAGAGCCATCTGGGCAGCTGTGCTCGGCTCTGGATGCGGCCTTTTCCGGAGGATAATGAAAACCGGGAGAACCTCCGCTAGCATGGTGTCTGGAAATGGGATCATATAAACAGGATCAATGGGAGGAACTGGGCTGTTTACTCAGAAAAGGAAAGGAAAATACAAACATGCAAAAGGCTTTTAGGGAGCAGAGACCAGACAGCTGCCTGGAGCAAGTTCCCAGGGCCCACAGCACCCCGAACGCGGACACGGAGGAGGATGCGAGAGTGGAAAGCACTTGGCTTTTAAGTAACGTGTGATTATAAAGAAAATAAAATCAAAATGTTAGTGAAGACACTAAGTATTGAATGGGTCTAAAACTGCCAAAGAAAACATTTTAATTTTTTAAAAGCAATCTTGAGCTCACTAATTTGGAAATAACCTTTAAAAATATTAGGTTATAGCCCTGGCCAGTGTAACTCAGTTGGACCTTGTCCCACGCACTGAAAGGTTGCAAGTTCGATTCCTCATGAGGGCACCTGCCAGGATTGCAGGATCAATCCCTGGTAGGGGGCATGCAGGAGGCACCGACCAGTGTTTCCCTCTCACATTGATATTTCTCTCTTGCACTCCCTCTTACTTCATAAAATTACGTTGTCTGGCCAAACTGGAGATGCTAAATTTTAATAAACCCTCTAATAAACTGGCTCACATTGTGTCACAATCTAATCTAGTAAAAGAGTAATATGCAAATTGACCCTCACTCCATTACACCCATAATCCACACCCACCAACCAATCAGGCGCAAATATGCAAATTAACTCAACTATGCAATTAACTCAACTAAGATGGCGGTGCCCAGTCACCTCAGCCCTGCAACTGAAGTAGCCAGGCCTGTTGGTCAGGCAGGTGGTAGGGGAGGCAGTGGGGGCTGAGGGGCAGAGCTATCAATTGCAGGAACCTGGAAAGGGGTGGAGCCGGCAATCGTGGGAGTTGGGGGATCTTTTGCCCAGGCCTGCAGCCTCGAGCAGAGACCCCCAGCATGGAAAGGGGTGGAACCAGCCATCACAGGGGTCTTCTGCCCAGACCTGCAGTCTCGGGCAGAGACCCCCGGCCTGGGAAGGGGTGGAGCCAGCCATCACGTGGGTTGGGGGGTCTTCTGCCCAGGCCAGCATCCTAGGTCAGAAGTTACAGGCCAGGGAAGGGGCAGAGCCGGCCACCGCACAGGTTTCGGGGTCTTCTGCCAAGGCCTGCATCCTAGGCCAGAGGCTACAGATATGGGTAGGGGTGGAGCTGGGATTGGAGGGGCAGAGGTGGAGCTGGTAATCGGAGTGAACTACAGAGGAAACACCTTTTCTTAACGCTCAATGGCTAAGCTCCCTGTATGCCACTGGTAATATTCTTAGTAACTTAGGTAATAAGAATCCAAAAAGGCATCTAGGATTTTTCCACCACACTCCTGGAGAAAAAAAATGAAGGTCCCCTACTGGAGTGCTAAGAAATGTCATATCCTGCCCTAGCCAGTTTGGCTCAATGCATAATGCCTCAGCCTGCTGACTGCAGGGTCTGGGTTCAATTCTGACCAAGCGCAGGAGGTTGCAGGCTCTTCCCTGGCTGGGGCCCAGGTCAGGGCTCATGCAAGAGGCAACCAATCAAAGTGTTCTTCTCACTGTGATGTTTCTCTCTGCCTTCCTTCTCTTCCACATTCTCTAAAAATCAATGGAAACATATCCTCAGGGGAGGATAAAAAAAAAAGAAAGAAAGAAATGCCATATCCTATGAAAGACACATCTTGAAAATGCCTGAAGAAAGTTGTCATTTTTTCATGGTGAAGGGACTGCAGTCTGTGTTAATGAAAACATCTTGATGGCTGTGGTGACTGACAGTGGCTGCAGCAGCAGAGTGATGGGGCTGGTGGCTTCCCCTGATTAGCCTGGTTGCCTCCCACAAAGGGAGGCCAACTGTGGCTTAGGCCCGCTCCCCATGGGAAGCAGGGAGCGGGCCTAAGCCGTCAGTACAACATCCCCTGGGGGCTCCCAATATGTGAGGGGGGGCAGGCTGGGCTGAGGAACCCCGTCCCCACAGTGCATGAATTTCGTGTACCAGGCCCCCTAGTTTAGTATAATATTACTGTCTTTGTAGCTGTGAAATCAAATGGTGATATCATGACATTGAACCCTCTTCTTTCTCACTCTTGAAGCGTATATTCAAACAATCGTTAAAACTTTGGTAACCAGCTTAAGAAGCTTCAGTATCACTGATGGTCCAGCGGATACTAAAATCATCAGTCACAAACCTACTTCTAAAATAAATCAACTTTTGAATTAATAGTGTTACTTAGTGATGTAAAACATTTTTAAATACATGTAAGATGCTATAGTATGTAAAAAGAAAAGTAAGAATAAAATAAAAATTAGAATCTCAGAATGTGGAGACAAATGCCAAATTTTAGCCTAAAGCACACATTTTATTGCTGTTATGAGAAATGCCGGAAAACTCAGGTTTATAATGGAAACTATAGGCAAACTAAAGCCCAATGTAATATACATAAATAATATGTTTCTGTTCTTGTGTAGTGATTTTCCTCCCTTCTGAGCATTAATCTTTAAATGACTACTCTATAAATTATTGCACTTAGTTCAAAAAGCAAATGAAATTTAAAATACCCATTTATTGAATGGCTAAAGTGCCATGTTGAAATTACTGTGATTTATCTGTTTCTTTAATGGTTACTGTAGCAAAAGTACTTTATTGCTCAAAATTATTACCTGGTTGCATAGTTACTCTGGTTTAAACATAAATCCCTTCCCTCCCCCACCCCCCCCATCCCCACCCCATTCAGAACAGCAGCTGTTTGTCACAACCATGAAGCTCAAATTTTTCTTGCTACAACTTGAAGATGTTATCTATGACTCTGAGGTTCCCAGGAGATAGCACTCAATTAAGTTCGCATGCATGGGATTACTCTGGGGAGGGGGGCAAGGTGAAGTACCATTTAATCAGTACTGAGTTCACTCTGTGCTCATGTGCCCACTTGTCAAAGCACTAAAGGCAGCCCTGTCTGTAGAACTGATGTGTTTCTTGGGCATTACCACCCACAGGTACTGCAATCACAGCAACTGAGCGGTTGCTGCTGTGATGACAGAGAGCGATTCTGGTTGAAAATCCAACTTTTCATCCCCAGCAAGAGGGCAGCCTCTTCATTTCCCTTCTTATGATTTGGTTGATGGAGAAGTTGGGAAAAAATAAATAAATATTCTCCACCTATAGAAAAACTTGCCATATACATGATAATGGCCTAAATGGCTCAATACATAAAGAGTGCTGACAAATAAATAAGAAAAACACCACTTTAGATAGAAAAATGGGTAACCGACACAGAAATGAAGACATAAAAATATGTGTGCCCTTAGAAATAATCAAAGAAGTACAATTTGAAACACTATGAGACTACCTTTCCTCAATCTGGTAAGGTTTTCTTTTTCCAAATAATATTTAACACTAGGAAGTATGAAATTTTAAAAAGAGTGCAGCTATGTTGCTAGTGGGAGTACGATCTGCACATATTTCCAGGTGGTAATTTAACGGTGCTTCTGGAGTCTTTAAAATGTGCTTCCTGGCTGGTGTGGCTCAGGTGGTTGGGCATCTCCCACAGGTTGCCAGCTCAATCCCCATTGGGAAGCGTCCAAGAGACAGCCAATGTTTCACTCTCACATCCATGTCTCTCTTCTCTCTCCCTTACTCTCTCTATTAAAAAATCAATAAAAGTAGCCCAGCTGGTGCAGCTCAGTGACTGAGCGTCGACCTATGAACCAGGAGGTCACGGTTCGATTCCCAGTCAGAGCACATGCCTGGGTTGCATGTTTGATCAGTGTGGAGTATGCAGGAGGCAGCCAATCAATGATTCTCTCTCATCATTGATGTTTCCATCTCCCTTCCTCTCTGAAATACATAAAAATATATTTTTTCAAATCAATAAAAGTATTTGAAAAAAATATCTTCCCACTCTTTAACCTGCTAAACTAATATGCAATCAACTTCCCTGAGAAGGTAAGTTAGAAAGGTGAAGAAGTACATTTAAAGATATTCAAGATTACTTATTTTTATAACAACAAAAGATTGGAAATGTACCTAAATAGTTCGAATTGGGGGACTCATAAATTAATTATGGCATACTCACAAGGTAAAAGGGTATATAATCATTAAAAATTACAATACTGAAGAATATTCAATAAGGGGAAAGTATTCTTTATAGGAGGTTAAGGAATATAAGCAAACACATCACCTTGCTCCCAGCATGGATTTGGGTGCATGGGTGTGCATATATAAATTGTAAACTCTACTGGGCAGGAACTTTGGTACGTTTTGTTCTAGTGCATCCCCAGAACCCAGCAGAGTGTCTGGCACTTAGTAGGTCCTCAATATTTGATGAACAAATATATGTACAGACAAAAACCTGGGAGGAAATAAGTGTTTACATGTAGTTATATCTGAGATGGGAGTGGGGGCGGGGCTTAAGCATAATTATTTTCCATTTGAGGTTTTTCTGTATTTTCTTACTTTTCTACAATATATATGTGCTACTATTACAATCAGAAAGCAAAACAAAATTGATTCCATCTAAAGTGTATTTTTCCTAATGTTATTCATTCTATAGATCTAGAGTCAGGTTTAGTTCAAAATTTACACATATACACAGCACATTAACAAGATTCCATACCATAACTGGGACGGACAATATCCACGGCATAGAAGAACTATGTTATTTTTTTAATCTCTTATAATGACCAATTTCTTTTCTACAAATAGATCTTTGTGGAACACTTGTTACTTAAAGATACATTATTCAGCATATACACACATCCTAGTGCCTTTTTAATTACATTAAATTATTAAATTCTGACAGAAACTTTGCTTTACTCTCCCTTTTTCTTTCTTAAATCTTTATTGTTGAAAGTATTACATATGTCCCCCCTTTCCCCAACAACCCCTTCCAGCCCACTCCCACCCCCGACCCCAGGGCCTCACCACCCCACTGTCTGTGTCCATGGGTTATGCACATATGCATACAAGGTCTTTGGCTGATTACCTCCTACCCACCCACCCTCTGCTGTACTCTCCCTCTGTTAAACTGCTCGGCCTAACTTTCCTTTCCCTATAGCACAAAAGAAAGGAATTGGAAGTATTTTCTTATCATCTCTTATCTAGCCTCCATTACCTAAATACCTCCAGGATGTCAATTAAAAACGGTTATTTCATATCACATGCATATTCTATGTAAAGAAAATGTGCATGTACACAAACAGTAAGCCAATTTCCCCCAAGCAGATAGCATTTACCACTTGCCCCCTCAGGAAAAGCCAACAAACAAAAACCTCAGACAAGTACACACATCGGACCTGATCTCCAGGAGCAGAAAGCAGCCGGCTGGCCCTTTCCTAGTGTCTGCAGTGGGAAGCTGGGTGGGAGCTGACTGGGTCCTGAGTACTAGATGTCCCTCCAAAAGGCTGACATGAACCTGGAGATCTGACTGTTACTTAGAGAATCATAGAATAAAAAGTCTTGCCTGGTACATTCAGATCCATTACAAAATAAAAATAGAAATAAAAGAAGATGTAATCCCTGTAGTGAGAGGTCTCACTGTTAGTCACCCACCTTTCCCCTAAACTATTGTATGCAAATTCAAAGCACTAACACTTGATCATTTTTCATTCTGTACATAAAATTCAACATAAAGAGGACCCCAGAATCAGAGCTCACCTTTGACACACAAAAATGTTATACATTTTGAAAGTTGCTATAGTCTTTAAATATTTCAAATTTTAATCACCAGACACGTGACCTTAACAACTCATGAAAACACTAATTATACTAAAGAGAAAGTGACCTTTAGATATGGGAAGATTCTTCAGTTCTTAGCCATAAAATAATTGCAGAGCAATGTGCAAACCCCCGGCATTTCACCAAAAATGTTTTAATGCTGGGATGAGCCATGAGGATGACTTAACAGACAAGAGAAGGGAAGAGAGTAACTGCCAGGCAAGATTGGGTGTTGCTCCAAAACAATAGAGGGCTCCAAAAGTAAAGATTTAGAAGTTTAAATGACTATTTTTGACAAAACTTTAGGAAAATTAAAAGTGTCACCTTTTCCATGGGCCTTCCCTGATCCCCTAAGACTATCAGGAGTTCCCATTGTAGCAGGCAACCACGGGGCACTGTAAGGATCTGTGTTTGTCTATGAAGACTTCACTGTAGGTTTCTGGGCATCCTAAGCCCTAGTAAAGTGCCTAGTGGAGATTAAGTATTGACACAATAAACATTTGAATAAATGAATAAGTGAATGAAATGCAGGAGAGGAGACGGGTAGAGCCCAGGAAACCTAGTGCCTTGCACATGGTAGAAAATCAATAAACGTTTAGCAATTAAATTTTCTGTTATATATGTACTTTTACAGGCTTTTACATTTCATTTCATTTATTTATTTATTTTAATCCTCACCTGATGACATGCTTAGAAAGAGGTAGGAGGGAGGGAAGGAGAGAGATATTCAAGAGAGAGCGAAACATACATGTCTTGACCAGGATCAAACCTGCAACCCAGGTATGTGCCCTCACCTAGAATCCAACCGGTGACCTTTCGGGACCACCTGAGCCTCTGCGGCCAGGCAACATTTCTATTGTATTTTTAATCCCAGGGTATTGACATCGTATCATTTAACCCATAAAGTGTTAGACAGTGTGTTGGGCGGCAAAGCAAAACAATGACGGAGACAAGTTCCAGGAAGGACAGAAGCTGGATTAAGCTCTCTATATATATCTTCTACCACATGTATCAAGGGTTTTGTTAAGAATCACACAGGCTGCCATCTGTCCTTGTAAGCAACCGAGGGGAAAACTGAACAGAGTGGATAAGGACTACATAAAAGCAAATCATTATTTGCTTTAAAATCCTCTCTTAAATAGTTACATTCAAATGGTACACATTTTAAAAATGGACTTGATGAACTGATTCAGCTACCTACACCAAGGCATTATCA